>ONZH01021335.1:0-149254 GCA_900303285.1 Rhinella marina | reverse complement strand
ACATCCAGGCCTCTCTTGAACTCTTTTAGCGAACTTACCATCACCACCTCCTCAGGCAGAGAGTTCCATAGTCTCACTGCTCACCTCCATTTTCCTTTAATTCTTGTGGAACACCTCAAGGGTTAACAAAGTTTGTAACATCAGTTTTTGATTTTTTGAAAAATTTTAAAATAAAAATAGAAAAACATCAGTTTTTGATAATTTGAGGGGTGTCGTTTATAAAATGGGGTCATTTATGGGTGGTTTCCATTACGTAAGCCCCTCAAAATCACTTTATATCTGAATTGGTGCTTAAAAAAATGGTTTTGGAAATTTTGTTGAAAATTTGAAAAATTGCTTCCAAACTTCTATGCCTTCTAACGTCGGAAAAAAGTAAAATTAAATTTATAACATGATGCCAACATAAAGTAGACATATGGGGAATGTAAAATAATAACTATTTTTGGAGGTATTACTATGTATTTTGAAAGTAGAAAAATTTAAGTTTGGAAATTTGGAAATTTTTGAAAAATTTTGCTATATTTGGTATTTCTTTGTCATTAAGCACAATATGTGACAAGAAAACAATCTCAGAATGACCTGGATAAGTAAAAGCATTCAAAGTTATTACCACATGAAGTGACACATGTCATATTTGCTAAAAATGGCCTGGGCAGGAAGGTGAAAACAGGCCCGGGGTTGAAGGGGTTAATGATAAATCTCTAAAATACTGTTCTATTTCCCCACAATAACAATACATAAAAAGTAGATAGATATGTCAATGATGGAGATCACTATAGATACTAGCATGAATAACATAGATGAATCCCACAATTTGTGGATACTCACAGGTAGACTTAATGTACAACTGGCAGACGCCAGTAGGTATTGGTAGCAGGTTCAAGGAGTATCCAAGTGTTCAGTTATAGTGGAACATCAATTCATGTCAAGGCAGGTCTGGAGTGTTATCGGGTAGTTTCATCTCATCCAGAAGTAGGCCAGTTCATCAGTTTAGGACTTGTACTTCATCTGGACACCTCTTTCCATGCCAGGAGTGGAGAAAGGAAAAGAAAAAAACAAGGGGGGGCCTTCATGTGATACTGGGATACTCTCCCTAATACTCTATCACATCCTGCCTACAAGCAGAGTAATCACTTCTCGGTGGCTGTCCCTATACACCCTCTCCCTGCCTCGTAGAATCCCATCAAAAGCATATATTCAATCCCAACGCGTTTCCCCTATGGTCGATAATTAGGTTCATCAGGGGATCCATAAACCAGCACAATGGCTAATTGATAGAGTGCCAACAAAGATGATAGTCGTGGCCAGAGAGGCACGGCTCCTTACTCACTTTTAAATGCCCCTAGTACGCACCACAACCTACATCACATCCGCTGGTGCCGCCGCAATGCGGCAAAGCACAGCCCACTTGCGTTCCACGCCACCACCAATCTTCCTGAGTCATCTCTTAATAATATAAAAATGAGTTTCTGTCTGTCTGTCTGTCTGTTCTCTATGCGCACAGAGAACAAATTCGGCACACAGGTACATCAGGTGTCCGGGAAGGTTTTAGACCAGGTCTCATCTCTCTAGGACGAACCGTTCCCGAGATATTCCCAAAATATGATCTCCATTAGCCAACATTACAACTGGGAGCTTTGGTTTTAAACTCCAACTGCCATTCTCTGCAAAGGCACACACGGGGAGGGCAGGTTTCCATAACAACCAGGTAATTATCAGCAGCTGAGGATCTCATCCATTTCTATTTACTGACACTGTTAAAGGTATTCTGGTTACCATAAATATAACTTATGTTTTTTTCTATTACTACAGTTCAGTAGTAATAAAAGATGTTTTCCTCCACTGCTGCCTATTGCGTGGCCTCATAAATAAGCATGGTATTGACCTTTAATTCAGGCCACCTTAAAAGAAGTACTTAAAACCCCCGCCCCAGGTCTCACTAAGCCACACCCCCAACTCTGTCAGGCCACACCCCCTTTCACTCCGCAGCCAACAGAGATTGAAAAAATAAAGGTAAAAATCAACTTCTGTCAGCTGCAGGGATGGGTGGGAGGTTGACTTTCTTTCTGCAACAACACACACAAACATTAAATAAAATAGATTAAATCCACCCATGCGAAGCGTCTTGCTAATCCACGCCCCCGACTCTGTCAGGTCACGCCCCCTCCCACTCCGCAGCCAATGGGAATTTAAAAAATGAAGGTAAAAATAAACTTCTGTTTGCTGCAGGGGTGGGAGGGTGAATTTCTCTCTGCAACGACACACAAAAATTTTAGATGAAATAGACTGATTATAGACTACAACCGTTCGAAGCCTTTTGCTAAGCCATGCCCCGTCTCTGTCAGGCCACGCCCCCTCTCACTCCGCAGCCATTCTGCAACGACACACAGAAACATTAAATGAAATAGATTAAATGCACCTATGCAAAGTGCTTTGCTAAGCCACGCCCCGACTCTGTAAGGCCACGCCCCCTGCCACTCCGCAGCCAACAGGGATTGAAAAAATAAAGGTAAAAATCAACTTCTGTCAGCTGCAGGGATGGGTGGGAGGTTGACTTTCTTTCTGCAATGACACACAGAAACATTAAATGAAATAGATTAAATACACCCATGTGAAGCATCTTGCTAATCCACGCCCCTGACTCTGTCAGGTCATGCCCCCTCCCACTCTGCAGCCAACGGGGATTGAAAAAATAAAGGTAAAAATAAACTTCTGTTTGCTGCAGGGATGGGAGGGTGAATTTCTCTCTGCAACGACACACAAAAATTTTAGATAAAATAGACTAATTATAGACTACAACTGTTCGAATCGTCTTGCTAAGTCACGCCCCCAACTCTGTCAGACCACGCCCCCTCCCACTCTGCAGCCATTCTGCAACGACACACAGAAACATTAAATGAAATAGATTAAATCACCTATGCGAAGCGCTTTGCTAAGCCACACCCCAACTCTGTAAGGCCACGCCCCCTGCCACTCCGCAGCCAACAGGGATTGAAAAAATAAAGGTAAAAATCAACTTCTGTCAGCTGCAGGGATGGGTGGGAGGTTGACTTTCTTTCTGCAATGACACACAAAAACATTAAATGAAATAGATTAAATACACCCATGTGAAGCATCTTGCTAATCCACGCCCCCGACTCTGTCAGGTCACGCCCCCTCCCACTCTGCAGCCAACGGGGATTGAAAAAATAAAGGTAAAAATAAACTTCTGTTTGCTGCAGGGGTGGGAGGGTGAATTTCTCTCTGCAACGACACACAAAAATTTTAGATAAAATAGACTAATTATAGACTACAACTGTTCGAATCATCTTGCTAAGTCACGCCCCCAACTCTGTCAGACCACGCCCCCTCCCACTCTGCAGCCATTCTGCAACGACACACAGAAACATTAAATGAAATAGATTAAATCACCTATATGAAGCGCTTTGCTAAGCCACACCCCCAACTCTGTCAGGTCATGCCCCCTCCCACTCCGCAGCCAACAGGGATTGAAAGAATGAAGGGAAAAATAAACTTCTGTCAGCTGCAGGGGTGGGAGGGTGAATTTCTCTCTGCAATGACACACAAAATTTTTAGATGAAATAGACTAATTTCAGACTACAACCGTTCGAAGCATCTTGATAATCCACACCCCCAACTCTGCCAGGCCACGCCCCCTCCCACTCCGCAGGCAACAGGGATTGAAAAAAATCAGCTGCAGGGGTGGGAGGGTGAATTTCTCTCTGCAACGACACACAAAAATCGTAGATGAAATTGACTAATTTTAGACTACGACTATTCAGTACTAATAAAAGATGTTTTTTTTCCACTGCTACCCATTGCGGGTCCCCATAAATTACCATGTCATCGACCTGTAATTCATGACACTCTGACCCCCGCCCCAGATCTCGCGAAACCACGCTCCGACTCTGTCAGGCTACGCCCCCTCCCACTCCGCAGCCAACGGGGATTGAAAAAATGAAGGTAAAAATCAACTTCTGTCAGCTGCAGGGGTGGGAGGGAAGTTGGATTTCTTTCTGCAACAACATACAGAAACATTAAATGAAACAGATTAAATATACACGTGCAAAGCAATGTTTTCTTCCACTGTTACCCATGGCGTGTCCTCATAAATTACCATGGCATCGACCTGTAATTCTGACCACCATCAAAAGAAGGACTTAAAACCCTGCCCCAGGTCTTGCAACGTCACGCCCCCGACTAAGTCAGGCCATGACCCCTCCCGCTCCGCAGCCAATGGAGATTGAACAATTGAAGGTAAAAATCAACATCTGTCAGCTGCAGGGATGGGAGGGAGGATGACTTTCTCTCTGCAACGACACACAGAAACATTAAGTGAAATAGATTAAATATACCCGCGCAAAGCAATGTTTTCTTCCACTGCTACCCATTGTGTTTCCTCAAATTACCATGGCATTAACCTATAATTCAGGCCACCCTGAAATGAAGGACTTAACCCCCCCCCGTGTCCCATTAAACCACACCCCCTCCCACTCCGCAGCATATAGGGATTGAAAAAATGAAGGTAAAAATCAATTTCTGTCAGCTGCATTGACTTTCTCTCTGCAACGACACACAGAAACATTAAATGAAATAGATGAAATATACCCAGGCGAAGCCGGGTCTTTCTGCTAGTAATTAATATATTACAAGCTCTGACTCGTCAAACGTTATATTATATACAAAAAGGGGTATATTATGTGAGATAGGGCTTATTGGCACTGATGGGTATGGGAGGAATAGGGAATATCTAATTGGACCTATCCTAGTATCGTACCTAGATATCATATATGCCCCTCCTCCGGATGGATAATAAATTGGTGTTAGACATTTTTGGTCAAATACACCTACTTCTAATCAAATAAAGGATCCAGTAAAAAATCAATTGTTGAACAAGGTTTGCCTCTAGAAACAATCAGGAATACCCAAAAAGAGGGAACTGGTAGAATATCACACCAGTTTTATATTCAAACTACCAATATTAAATTGGCGTAACGTCTGGAACAGGCGTTCCTACAGAAAACAAGTAAAAGATAATGACTCATTGAGGCCCCCTGGAATAACAGTTTTTAATCTAAAAATCCATTTGACCTCCTTCTGCAGGATACGCCTGTTCCAGTCACCACCCCTTGGGGAGGGGCGTACCACCTCAATGACATTGAATTTAAGGACACGAGGATCCCCCCCATGAACCTCCCGGACATGTCTAGAGATGGGGGGTCACTCCTGTTCCTAATGTCTCCGAGGTGATCTCCAACACGCCTCCTGAGCTCTCTTTATGTCTTTCCTACATATTGTAGGGGACATGTACAAGTACATAGGTAGACCACTCCCGTCGTCTTACAATTCCATCCAGTGCGTTTAAAACAAGTCATACCGAAGGGGCAATACTTGCGTATCAGGAGAAATTGCTCCAGTAGGAGCGATTTCGGTGATCAAGCCCGAGATCTTCAGAGACTTTTTGTCCAAAGAGGATATCCCTTAAAGGGTTATTCTCATTTTAGACAACGGGGGCATATCGCTAGGATATGCCCCCATTGTCTTATAGGTGTGGGTCCCACCGCTGGGACCCGCACCTATATCCAGAACGGAGCCTCCGAACTGAATGAGGGCGCACTGCGCATGCGCAGCCGCCCTCTATTCATTTCTATGGGGCCGCCGAAAATAGCCAAGCGCTGACTTGGCTACTTCCGTCAGCTCATAGAAACGAATGGGAGCGGTGGCCGCGCTTGCGTGCTGCTCCCCACTCATTTCTATGAGCACAGCGCTCCACGCTCCATTCTGGATAAAGGTGCGGGTCCCAGTGGTGGGACCCGCATCTTTAAGACAATGGGGGCATATCCTAGCGATATGCCCCCATTGTCTAAGATGAGAATACCCCTTTAACCCCTTAAACCCCGGGCCTGTTTTCACCTTCATGCCCAGGCCATTTTTTGCAAATCTGACATGTGTCACTTTATGTGGTAATAACTTTGGAACGCTTTTACTTATCCAGGCCATTCTGAGACTGTTTTCTTGTGACACATTGTACTTCATGACAGTCATAAATATGAGTCAATATATTTCACCCTTATTTATGAAAAAATCCCAAATTTACCAAAAATGTGGAAAAATTTGCAAATTTGCAAATTTCAATTTCTCTACTTTCAAAATACACAGTAATACCTCCAAAAATAGTTATTATTTTACATTCCCCATATGTCTACTTTATGTTGGCATCATTTTGTAAATGTCATTTTACTTTTTTAGGACGTTAGAGGGCTTAGAAGTTTAGAAGCCATTTTTCAAATTTTCACCAAATTTTTCAAAACCATTTTTTTAAGCACCAATTCAGATATAAAGTGATTTTGAGGGGCTTACATAATGAAACCCCCATAAATGACCCCATTTTAGAAACTACACCCCTCAAGTTATAAAAAACTGCTGTTACAAACTTTGTTAAACCTTGAGGTGTTCCACAAGAATTAATGGAAAATGGAGGTGAAATTTCAAAATTTCACTTTTTTGGTAGATTATTCATGTTAATAATATTTTTCTTGCAACACAGCAAGGGTTAACAGCAAACTAAACCTCAATATACATTACTCTGATTCTGCAGTTCACAGAAATACCTCATATGTGGTGGTAAACGTCTCTATGGGTTTGTGGCAGTGGTCAGAAGGAAAGGAGCGCCATATGGATTTTGGAGGAAGATTTTGCTAGAATAGTTTTTAGGCACCATTTTGTAATTGAGATACCCTGACGTACCCCTACAGTGGAAACCCTCAAAAAGTGACCCCATTTTGGAAACTACACCCTTCAAAGAATATATTAAGGGGGGTACTGGCCACTTTGGCCCCCTAAGCGTTTTAAGGAATTTGGAAACACTTGGCTATGAAAATGAAAAGTTTCATTTCTTCCAATAAAATGTTGCTTTAGCCCCAAATTTTTCATTTTCACAAGAGGAAACAGGAGAAAACCATAATTTGTTCCCCATTTTCTCCTGAATACGGCAACACCCCATATGTGGTGGTAAACTGGTGTGGGGGCACATGGCAGGACTCAAAACAGAAGGAGCGCCATATGGATTTTGCAGAACAGATTTTGATGGATTGGTTTGCGGGAGCCACTGATTTTTTTATTTTTTGAGTTATTGTCTTATGTGGGGGCTCATTTTTTGCGGGACGAGATGACGGTTTGATTGGTACCATTTTGGGGTACATAAGACTTTTTGATCGCTTTGTATTACAGTTTTTGTGAGTCAAGGTGAAAACAAATAGCTGTTTTGGCATGTTTTTTTTTTTTTTTTTTTACAAAATTCACCTGGGGGGCTATCTCATGTAATATTTTTATAGAGCAGGTTGTTACGGACGCGACGATACCCAATATGTCTAACTTTTTTATTTTTGGAAAGTTTTACACATTACCATTTTCAAAGAGCCATATTTTTTTAAGTTTTCAGGCGATTGTCTCAGGTACGGTATCGTTTTTGAAGGACAAGATGACGGTTTACTTGGTACCATTTTGGGGTAAATACACCTTTTTGATCGCCTGCTATTACACTTTTTGTGAGGCAAGAGGGAAAAAAATGGTTGTTTTGGCATAGTTTTTAGTTTTTTATTTTTTGCAGCATTCACCCGGGGGGCCATCTCATGTAATATTTTTATAGAGCAGGTTGTTACGGACGCGACGATACCCAATATGTCTAACTTTTTAATTTTTGGATAGTTTTACATATTAGATTTATTTTTTAAACAGAATAAAATCATTATTTTGTGTTGCCATTTTCAAAGAGCCATATTTTTTTAAGTTTTCAGGCGATTGTCTCAGGTAGGGTATCATTTTTGCAGGACAAGATGACGGTTTGATTGGTACCATTTTGGGGTAAATACGCCTTTATGATCGCCTGCTATTACACTTTTTGTGAGGCAAAAGGGAAAAAAATGTCTGTTTTGGCTTAGTTTTAAAAAAATTTTTTTACAGAATTTGCCTGGGGGCCATCTCATGCAATATTTTTATAGAGCAGGTTGTTACGGACGCGGCGATACCCAATATGTGTATAATTTTTATTTTTGGAAAATTTTACACATTAGATACATTTTTGAACAAAATAAAATATTTTTTGCGTTGCCATTTTCTGAGAGCCATATTTTTTTTATTTTTCAGGCGATTGTCTTAGGTAGGGTCTCATTTTTTGTTGGACAAGATGACGGTTTGATTGGTACCATTTTTGGCTACATACGCTTTTTTGATCACCTGCTATTACACTTTTTGTAAGGGAAGGTGACCAAAAAATGTCTGTTTTGGCAGTTTTTTTTTTTACTGCGTGCACCTGACAGGGTGGATCATGTGCTATTTTTATAGAGCCGGTCGATACGGATGCAGCGATACCTAATATGTCTATTTTTTTTTCACTATTTTTTACAATTTTTTTTATATTATTTTGTAAAAATGACGCTTTTTGGGGGGGGAACTTGAAACTTTTTTTGTAAAACTTTATTTTTTTCACTTTTTTTTACTTTCTTATTTTACACTTTTTTTCACTTTTGGGGGTCTGATCCCCTTACAATGCATTACAATACTTCTGTTTTCTCCGATGCTGGCGCATTCCTCAGGGGTCCGGCACCTGGGCACAGCCGGACCCCCGACTCTGATCAGGCGGGCGCAGCTCCTGCACACGCCTGATCAGCGCTCAGTAATAGTACGGCGCTGGGCGTCTAGCACCTTGCTGCAGCGCCGTACTATTACGGCGCTGGTCGCCAAGGGGTTAAGCACAGGATATGTCTTACGTACAGCTCACAAAGTTGCGCTCAGTAGGGACAGGACTGATTTACTTACATGTACGCAGAGACAACAAGATGAGGAGAAGATTGTTAGGATCATAGGGACTTTTGAAAATGACCATGAACAGATATGAATCATCTTTGTAAAATATTGGGATTTTTTGCGACTAAATCCGGACATCAGAGACATTTTACTTGTTAAACCAGCTATTACTTATGGGAGAGGGAGAACCCTACGAGACCGTCTTGTCCGGAGCCATTATCGTACACCTTTAAAACCAGGCTCATGGTTAGATAGAAGACCTCTTGGTACCTTCAAATGTGGCTTCTGCATAGCCTGTCCGTTTATTGATCAGATTAAGGTTTTCACCAATCTTACTACAGGCAGAGTCTATAACATCAGGGACTTTGTGAATTGTAAGACGACGGGAGTGGTCAACCTATGTACCTGTACATGTCCCCTACAATATGTAGGGAAGACAAAAAGAGAGCCCAGTGTTGAAGATCACCTCGGAGACATTAGGAACAGGAGTGACCCCCCATCTCTAGACATGTCCGGGAGGTTCATGGGGGGGATCCTCGTGTCCTTAAATTTAATGTCATTGAGGTGGTACGCCCCTCCCCAAGGGGTGGTGACTGGAACAGGCGTATCCTGCAGAAGGAGGTCGAATGGATTTTTAGATTAAAAACTGTTATTCCAGGGGACCTCAATGAGTCATTATCTTTTACTTGTTTTCTGTAGGAACGCCTGTTCCAGACGTTACGCCAATTTAATATTGGTAGTTTGAATATAAAACTGGTGTGATATTCTACCTCCAGTTCCCTCTTTTTGGGTATTCCTGATTGTTTCTAGAGGCAAACCTTGTTCAACAATTGATTTTTTACTGGATCCTTTATTTGATTAGAAGTAGGTGTATTTGACCAAAAATGTCTAACACCAATTTATTATCCATCCGGAGGAGGAGCATATATGATATCTAGGTACGATACTAGGATAGGTCCAATTAGATATTCCCTATTCCTCCCATACCCATCAGTGCCAATAAGCCCTATCTCACATAATATGCCCCTTTTTGTATATAACGTTTGACGAGTCAGAGCTTTTAATATATTAATTATATAAATAATGACTCTGGAATGCACAGCCATCTTGCGCATGCGCATTGGACGTAGCAGGGCGCCGCCATCTTGCGCATGCGCAATGCGCTGGGACGCACGCAGCGCTATTGCAGCGGCACCAGCGGATGTGACGTAGGTTGTGGCGCGTACTAGGGGCATTTAAAAGTGAGTAAGGAGCCGTGCCTCTCTGGCCACGACTATCATCTTTGTTGGCACTCTATCAATTAGCCATTGTTCTGGTTTATGGATCCCCTGACGAACCTAATTATTGACCATAGGGGAAACATGTTGGGATTGAATATATGCTTTTGATGGGATTCTACGAGGCAGGGAGAGGGTGTATAGGGACAGCCACGAGAAGTAATTATTCTGCTTGTAGGCAGGATGTGATAGAGTATTAGGGAGAGTATCCCAGTATCACATGAAGGCCCCCCCCCCCTTGGTTTTTTGTTTTCCTTTCTCCACTCCTGGCATGGAAAGAGGCATCCAGATGATGTACAAGTCCTGAACTGATGAACTGGCCTATTTCTGGATGAGATGAAACTACCCGATAACACTCCAGAGCTGCCTTGACATGAATTGATGTTCCACTACAACTGAACACTTGGATACTCCTTGAACCTGCTACCAATACCTACTGGCGTAGGCCGGTTGTACATTAAGTCTACCTGTGAATATCCACAAATTGTGGGATTCATCTATGTTATTCATGCTAGTATCTATAGTGAGCTCCTTCATTGACATATATATCTACTTTTTCATGTATTGGTATTGTGGGGAAATAGAACAGTATTTTATAGATTTATCATTAAATGTTATGTTTTAAATAGGTTTAACCTCAGTGATTGTGTATTCAGATCACCACTACCCATCTAAATTTAGTCTTCAGTGATTAAGTTATGGAATGATTAGCAATTCACTTGCCTCATTAATATTATTTGAAGAGAAGTCGAAGTTGGAGATCTACTTTAACCTCTTAGTGACCAGCCTGTTTTGGGCCTTACTGACCAAGCGTTTTTCTTCCTATTTTCATCGTCATGTTCCAAGGGCTTTAACTTTTTCATTTTTCTGTCTATATAGCTATATGAGGGCTTGTTTTTTTTGCGGGACAAGTTGTAGTTTTTAATGGCGCCATTTTGGGATACACATACATTTCTAATTAACTTTTATTAACTCTTTCTGGGAGGGAGATGGGAAAAACTGCAATACTTTCACTGAGTTTCTACATTATAAATTTTACGGCGTTCATTTTTCGGTATAAATAACATAACATCTTTATTCTCTGAATCAATACGATTACAGTGATACCAAATACATATATTTTTTTTTACATTTTACTACTTTTTTGTCGTTACAGACGCGGCAATACCACACATATGGGGAATTTTTTTTTTTTAACCACTTAATAGTCCCACTAGGAGACTATAACAAACAGCATTTTGATTGCTTTTAAATGCATTATCCCTATAGTGCATTGCATTTTAATGGCAATGCTATTCTAACATTGACCAGCAGGCTGTGCCAGAGAGGCGCAGCCTGCTGGAAATTACTCAAGGCCTTCCCACACATCGGCACCCCGTGATCACATTTGCGGGTTGTCGATGGGAGACAGGGGGAGTCCTCTCCTCTATCAACGTTTTACATGCGGCGGGCGCCATTGCCTGTGGCATGTAAAGTGTTCAACAGCCCGGATCGGCACTCAGAGACCCATGCTGTGTTTAGACTGGGCCGCTGTAAAAAGACATGTGGGTGGTCACTCAGGGGTTAAAGCATTGGCATCCATCTGTTACAGGACAATATTAAGAGTATAAAATTACACGTAGCAAGTAACACTAGTTTGCTGACCTTATTTTTATAAAATTTCAGTCTACATTTTATTCTATTAGTAGATTAGATTTTGTCAGACAGCTGTCTCGTGAGCACATATCTTTCTTTCTGCTAGTTTTCCAGCAAATACAATACCAAACACACAAAAGTGGAGTAGCGCAGGATACTGGCAAAATGGAGGCTTTTTTAAAAGTCAGATAAGATGATCTCATGTTTATCAAGACTCTGGGGTGAAATGTTTCCTCCTTATCTGATCAACCATATAATCCAACCGAACCTGATAAAAAAACGCCACTCTGAAGCGCTAATGTATAAATAACCGTAGTTGAAGCTCCTTGTGATTGACAGAGAACACTTTAAATGAGCAGCTAAATGTGCAGTTCTCATTTTCTGTTTTCATTTCCTGCTTGGTATCTTCTCTTATGATGAACACTTAATGATGTATTCCGCTGAGCAAAAAGCTGCCGCTCTCCCGCTTGTTTATTGCTGTTGTGCTCGAGTTTGTATATCCCTTCTCAGTGAGCTAAGTGCTGTTAGCAAATAACTCATAAATGGAAAAGTTAAAGTAACAACAGAGTTGATAGCAGTTATTTTTATGTTCATTATAATTTGTGCAAACGTGCTATGTATTATGGTGCTCTATAAAATCTGACAGTGCCGCTCTATAGACCTATTCAAGTTGACTAAAGTAGGTGGTTTTCTTGATCTTCCATTTAAAGAGGACCTGTCGACTCTCCCTGCATGTTTCTTTTAGTAAATTGCTTTCTCCATGAAATGTGATACAAAAAAAGTTTATCTGCCAGTTAAAACCAGATAGCGAAACATGTCCTTTTTTATTTTCTGACTGCAAATTTTTTAAATTCTATTTCCTGAACATGATTATGGGTGCTGCCATCTTGCCTGAGTCGTTCTCAACAGCATTAATAAAGCTGGTTTACAGCAGCCCTACCTTATTGACTTCTATGGGAGAGTTTTCTAGGCATGCTCAGAGGTCATTGTATAAGGAAAGAACAGAAAAGCTTTGACAATTACCTGTTGTGAATGGTGGATCCTGTCTTATCTATACACAGAGGTAATGTAATTACGGGCAGGATTAGAATAACAGATAAGCAGGTAACTGCAGTAAAGCAATCTCTACAGACCAAGAAGTGGCGCCTATTATTAGGCTTAGTGGCCAGTGTGAAAACTGCAGGATTTTATGGTTGTTACTTAAAGGGGTTATCCCACGAATAATGTAAAAAATGAAAATCAGACATCATATAGTACAAGACAATCTCTTTTTAACAAAGCTAGAACCAGCCCTGTACCTCACATGGATCCAGAGATCTCCCATTTATTGCTCTACTAGATTTATATCATGTTGGCAGCTCAAGGGGAGTGTCTTTTCTGCTGCAGTTAAGGAGGCGTGTCTCAGTTCTCCCTATCACAGCTCAGGAGGCAGTTAAAAGTTGAAACTGAGCATGTGCGGCCTGCTCAGTGAATGGTCAAAGAAATAAGAAATGAAGTGGTCCTATACAGATACATGTTATTGAATAACTCAGTAGCTATACAAAATATTTAATTACATGCAATTACAATAGTATTCAGATCCAGGTGCTGGTTTGAAAACTGTAGAATATTTTTCGTGGGATAACCCCTTTAAATATAGATAGTGACATGGAAAATTAAAAATAACCCTCACAAATTCTTCAAAAATATGTTGAACATAAAAGCATGATTTAAAAGGCTTTTCCCAGTGTTTTCTACTGATGGCCAATTCCCTGAATAGGTCATCAGTATCTGATAGGTGGGTGTCTGACACCCGGGACCCCTGCTGATCAGCTGTTTGAGAATGCACCAGCGCTCTTATGAGCGCTGCAGCCTTCTCTCAGCTTACCAAGCACAGCACCGTCCATTTGATTGCGGCTGTGCTTGATATCGCAGCTCAATCCCATTCACTTCAATAGGACTGAGCTGCACCTAGGCCATGTGACTGATGGTTGTGATGTCACATGGCCTAGGAAAACCTGTTGATCGCCGAGGGTCCCGGGTGTTGGACCCCAATTAATCAGATACTGATGATCTATATAGAGGACCGGTCATCAGTAGAAAACTCTTGGAAAATAAGTAATTTTCTGATGACACATTCCCTTAAAGGGGTATTCTCATCTTAGACAATGGGGGCATATCGCTAGGATATGCCCCCATTGTCTTATAGGTGCGGGTCCCACCGCTGGGACCCGCACCTATAGCCAGAACGGAGCGGGGAGCGCTGCGCCTGGAGGACCCCAGTTTCCTGGGGTCCGGCCACCACCAGGCGCAGCTCCCCGTGCCGCTCATAGAAATGAATGGGAGCCGGGCCGTGCAGGCGCGGTGCGCTCCCATTTATTTCTATGGAGCCGACGGAAGTAGCCGAGCCAGCGCTCGGCTATTTTCGGCGGCCCCATAGAAATGAATGGAGGGCGGCTGCGCATGCGCAGTGCGCCCTCATTCACTTCGGGGGCTCCGTTCTCGATATAGGTGCGGGTCCCAGCGGTGGGACCCGCACCTATAAGACAATGGGGGCATATCCTAGAGATATGCCCCCATTGTCTAAAATGAGAATAACCCTTTAAGGAAGTATCTTAGAAGTAGCCATTAAATTGCCAGAGGTAGTACTAGCCAGTCAAATGATTATTTGGGTTTTTATCCATTCCATATGTGTAGGTAGAAACCAACTTACCAAGATCTCAAGTAACAACTCAAGTAATATCTTGAGTAAGAGATTTTCCAGTTTTATGCAAATAAGAAGGGATTTTTAAAGGGGACTGGGACAAAGGTTAAGCTTCAGGAACAGGAACAACCAAATTAGGCATTTTGACACAAATGTTGATGTCCACAGCAAAAGGCCCCCATACACATTACAGTATTGTTTTTTTCAGCCAACCTCTTAAAGAAAGCAAGGGGCTCCCTGATTTTTGAGACCCCAAGAATCTGCTTTGTTTGGATGGTTATAAAACCTGTCCCTACATTTGAAATGTCTTTCTCCTCTTCCCCATTTAAAAACATAAATTCTCACCCGAAACACTTGTGTCCATGTATTGGGAGAGTCAGGAGACATTGTTGATGACTGACAGATATTGGGGGTATATGTGCACTTTTACCCTTAGAGGACCTTGCATTTTTTACATTTTTGTGTTTTTGTTTTTCATTTCCCGTCTTCCAAGAGTCATAATTTTTTTTATTTGTCCGTTCACATAGCCTTATGAGGGCTTGTTTCTTGCAGGACAAGTTGTATTTTCTAATTTAATATTGCCTATGATGTAGTGGGGAACTGGGAAAAGATTCCAAATGGGATGGAAATTGAAAAAATGCAATTCTGCCAGAGTTTATGGGGAGTTTTTTTTACAGCGTTTCCTATGTAGCAAAATTGACCTGTTAATAGAGATGAGCGAACGTGCTCGTAACGAGCACTGAACCGCTCGGATCCCCTGCGCTCGCATGGGCGCAGGCAGCCGCTTCTATCGGGTGATGAGGACGGAAGCGGCTGCCTGCGCCCATGCGAGCGCAGGGGAGCCGAGCGGTACAGTGCTCGTTACGAGCACGTTCGCTCATCTCTACTTGTTAACTTTTAACATTCTCCAGGTCAGTACAATTACAACGATAACATACTTATATAGTTTTTCTTGTGTTTTAATACTGAAAAAATGAAAATATTAAAAAAAAAATTATTTCCATTGCCATATTCTGACCCCTATATGAAAGGCCCGTTTTTTGTGGGGCGATCTGTATGTTTCATTGATACCATTTTGAAAGTGTGTGACTTTTTGATCACTTTTTATTAAATTTTTTGGGGGAGGCGGAGAAAATTGAAATGAAAATTGGCCATTTTGTTTTTTTTCTGTTATGTCATTCTCTGTATGGGATAAATATTGTTATATTTTAATATTACTGGTGTCTTCGGATGCAGCAATGCCTATAATGTTTATTTTAATTTGGGGGAAAGAGGGGTGATTTGAACTTTTGCTTTTTTATTTTTAAAAACTTTTTTTTTACTTTTTTTTTTTTTTTACTTTTTTAACTTCCCCCTAGGTGACTATAACTAGCAATCATTAAATTGCCAATTTTCATCTGAGATGGATATTTATCCATCACAGAACACACTATTCACTATACCAGACATCCGCAACCTCCAGCACTCCAGCTGTTCTAAAACTACAGCTCCCTTAATCCTCATTTAACTTCTATAGAAGTTACAAGAACAGCCAAGGAAGTGTGCATGCTGGGAGTTGTAGTTTCACAGCAGCCGCAATGTCAAAGGCTGCTGATCCCTGCACTATACTACATACCAATACAGTGCTGCCACTTGCTGGCCTGGATTGAGTCATATCAGTGATGGGTGTTGGACCCTGCTTGAGGCTCCAAGCCATCACTGGGATTAGTGACTCAGTGGTCATGAGTCACTTTTAGAAGATAGTTCACTAAACTTCAGGTACAAAGAATTAGCTTGTTTGGTTTCAGAAAACTTCAGTAATTTTGCAGAGCTGTTGAAGTAACACAAGGTTCAAGCACAAAACAATATTTTTTTTAATCTTTATCTCATAGATGAACAGTTTGAAAAATAATCCTTTGTCTAAATTTGATAAGCTTGGTTGTTGACACTGAGAGCAAAAGCAATGTACTCGATCACTTCAGGTAATAAAAGTAAATGAAATAAAATCAGACTTTTTTAATATGTGAGATATTCTTGCTGCAAATATACTACAAGCCAAACACAATAAAGATGAAACGCAAAAATAACAGAAAGAGAGTTAACGCTATAATACAATATAATGCGTGCAGCAATAACACAATGTCTTCTTGAAATTATACTCATATTTCCTCTAGAGAAGAAAAAATCCTTTAATTACCAACAAAAAATTTACTTTAAATTTCCTAGAGAATAGCCCCCAGACAGCAAATCTTTCTGCAGTGAAAATCATAAAGTGTTTAGTTCTAAAACCAGTATGAGCAGCTTTAAAGTAAGACCTTACTATACAACTCATGCAAGTACCACTTCCAATAGACAGGAAAGATTGGGCAAAATTGGGAATACTGGAAAAGACAAACATCCTCAAAATCTGATTATAATATGTTAAAACCACATATATTGCGTTAGTGCTCAGATGTCTATCTATTGGGGGTGTAGAAATTACCCCTGGGTTTTGGGGGTTCTTAAAGCCTGATCTACCACAAAACAAGATGGCAGTATTATAAGGCTAGGTTCATAAACAAAGTAAAATTGAATTCTGCACCTAATTCCTAATTTCCTACATGTGTTTTGTTGTAGACTTTGATGCATTGCAATAAATGAAATATAATAGGTTTGAAAATCCCCAGCATGTACAGAATCTGATACAAATTTTTCAGTAAGCCCTACTCATTTCCATTGTACTGTATTTTATTGTAGAAGTACAGTGGAGATTCTGTAAAATTCATAGCTGATATGTGAACATGGCTTACTATACTTGATAAATACGTAATGTATACTTAATATGTGAACATAGCCTAACTGGTCGGTAAATCAATAGTATATCACAATATAAAAAACTTTGTAATATATCTTATCAGAGAAAAAATATTTTAAAGGCCCTGTTACATGGGTTGATTCCTAAGAACACTTGGTCTTGATAATTGGCCCATCTAATGCTGAATGAGCAAGTGTTTGTCCATTGATACAGATATCAATCATGCGGCCATCATAATAATTGTTTCTGGGCAGCAGATCATTCTGTATAAACGGCAATCTGCTCCCTAGAAACAAGAGGGGAGATTGATCAAAACTGGTGTAAAGCAAAACTGGCTTATTTGTCCATAGCAACCAATAAGATTCCACCTTTCATTTTTCAAATGAGCTCTGAAAAATGAAAGTGGAATCTCATTTGAGTTGCTATGGGCAACTAATTTAGTTTTCCTTTACACCAGTTTTGAAAATTTTTGTGGGGATGAACGATTTCATTAGCAATCACTCTTCCCCATACAGTGGAAGCGATTTCTGCATCTACATGGGAATGAATGGGTATAAGGGGCCTTTAGTTCATTTTGATAGACAAGATGACTGTCAGTTGATATATTATAAAGTTTCTTAAATTTATCTGTACTGTTGATTTATGCGAAATTCGCGGAAATGATTGTAAGCAATTATGTATGCTGTTGGTATGGTACATGATATGGAGATTCAAAGAACATCATAGAGAAATTCCCCATGTCATGCCACCCCCCCCCAACACATGTTGCATAACATTAATTATCAGTTTATCATCTGGTGCATTATATCCTGACTTTATGATTTTTCCAGACGTGACTGATTTGCTATGTGGCCTTATTGGCTCAGTTAACAGTTTCTTCCAGTTGCATGTTGGATGGAAATTGACTGACAACAGTTTCAGTCTGTCTTTGCAACCTCTCATCCACTCTTAGTACAAAAATCAAGCTGATGAATATTGATGTAAACTGATATACTTTGACATAGATTTGGATAGAACTTAGTGATTGTCCGATCATGAAAAATCACCTTTACTCATATACTAAAAGTTTAAGGAAAAAATGTTTCAGGGGCACTTGCTGGAATGATGACATTTTGAGTGAAGATGAATCGTCCAAATTGTCTTTATAGCCTATCTCTAGCCTAAATAAAAACAATTAGAATTATGTATCCTCATCCTCATGTCATCATTCCAGCAACAGTACTTAAGTACTTCACTTTCCAGAGGGTTGCATTTTGGTTGTATATCCATTCCTGGTTTTGAAGATGGCTGCAATTGGTAGACACACCACCTTGGGTTGTGCCAGTTTAGCACAATAGACTTTGCACCTTTCCACCACTATACCCAATGATCCTCTGCTAAAGAGCTCTTTGGACCATGTTTACTCTTCCATAATCCCATGATAAGTTTTTCTAACACTGCCATTATTTTTCTTCCATCAGATATGTATAGCTCTTTGACTGCTATGGCATGCTGCACTTTTACATAAAAACCCAGTCACCTGACTTTCTTATCGTAAGTCAATGAAATCCATCAGAAATAGATCTGTTACTCTATTACTATTATTCATGGCTCCTGTAAAAACACACTAAATTCATGTTGCCAATATGAATATAGTCTAGCCCCACAATGTTGGACATAACATTGGATGTGCAACATGCAGTGAACCTAACTCACTCACCTACAGCTTGCCATGAGGGATATCCTGACAGATATCCTAGAGATAAAAGCAAAGTAGTCTATCCTATCATTTACAATAGGTCTATGTAATTGCTGTATAGTATAAATGGAAATCTTTACACTATTCAGAAGCAATTGAGAATGTGGTAATAATTTAGACTGACTGGAGGGATTGTAAGTAGACATAGTAACTCTACAAGTTGTGAGCTTGTAAATTGATTTGTGAATCTTTAGCCATTTCTAGACATGGCTAAATCAAGTAGCAAACTTTGAGATTAAATTACCAAGCTGCAAAGCTGACAAATCAATTTGCTACCGGCTAAATAATCACAAATCAAATCTTCACGAATCACAAAATATCCAACGCAAGTTCTTGTATGGCTTATATTTTCTTCTCCATGAGCTATATTCAGTACAGGGATAAATTTACCTAAAAGGTTGTCAGACCTCTTAAATAAATTTGTATTAGGGCCAGGAGAGTGTTCAAATTGTAGAAAAAAAACACAATCATCTACAGAACTTTGCTGCTTTCCAGAACCTTCCATCTCCGTTCCTTCCAGACCGGAAGAGTAACATCTGATCCATGTTTACTGCTCTTAATAAGAGAAATAAAATAACAATCGACAGGACTTTGTTTTCCGTACAGCATAACGGAAACCAGATGGATCCGTTATGTTTTTCCATAGGCTTCTATTATGATGGATCAAAACGGAATGCCTCTTAAAGGTGTCCGTTTTGATTTTCGTCCTATGGATTCCGTTAACGATAACGATGTTATAACGGAAAGCTAGAACGGAATCCCGAACGGTGATGTGAACGAGCCCTTACAGGTATGATTACCTACATGTCTGATTTATGGTCACATCCATTGCTACAGCCATTTAGTGGGGGATATATCCCCAAGAGGACCAGAAGGAGCGGAGATGTGAGTCTCAGTGCTGGAACAGTGGTTCCAGTAGTTCAGTACTTTGAATACTGTCTTGGCATTCATTTAAATGTATTTTATGGTTAGACAACCACTTTAAAGGTGTTTTATAAAACTATTTCC
Organism: Rhinella marina; assembly: GCA_900303285.1. Taxonomy (NCBI): domain Eukaryota; kingdom Metazoa; phylum Chordata; class Amphibia; order Anura; family Bufonidae; genus Rhinella; species Rhinella marina. Next base: position 129,335 of record ONZH01021335.1, on the reverse strand, counting down.
TAAAAGCCCTTAAACTGTTTGTTGTTGGCCGATAAGCAGTAAATACTTTACCCTAGCTGCTAGTTAGAAGGTCTTCCACTGTCTATCTATGCACTTTGTAAACTGTGTTAAACCGTGTTCCCTGCAAAGGAAGGTACATGGTGGCAGTCACATAATTTACTCATGTGACCACTTTCTCAGCTGCCTCCAACTACACAGAACAGCGCCTACCAGCACCCCTACCTGCTATGGACACAGGGACTGAGGCTGTCATCAACTGCATGCTCTTTTGCGCAGGCACTGTACACAGAAGAACACTGACCACCATTTGACTTCCTATGGACACAAGAAACGTAGCTCAACACTTTTTACACAGATGGGCAACCCAGACCAAGCAGCTGCGATAAGGTATGAGGAACTATGCAATTTATTGGGCCACAGCAAGAAGTTTAGGGACTCTTAGCAAATGTTTTTTTTTTTTTATGAGTGGTCCAACCCATCTAAAACAGAGCTGTCATGAGGTTAAGTACCGCTTTAATTGGCGACCACACATATCGTGTATGATTTGTAGTTTCAGGTCATTTCATTTCTGTATGTTGCTGTATGAATGGCAAACTATTCATAGATACGAGAAAGAGAACATTCAGACCATTTATGAATGAAGCATTTTAGCATGAAAATGTAACATCAAACAGAGTAAAATAATAGCACTGAATATACAATAATTAACACAATTTTCAATAGCGCAAGAAGCAGAAGTTAATGCCATTTAAACATACCTCCAGTTTAATTATATATGTATCCGATTAACCATCGAGCTATTAACATTTCATAATGATCTCATGCCTATTTGTGCCACCTTTGATTATAATATATCTGAGTGGAGAATTATCCAATTCTGTATTATTTCCTCTTTTCCATAAAGGAGACTTTGTCACAGAAACAGGGCATTAATTCACACGCCTTTTCACTGGACATTGACTGTATAGCAATTATGAAGCTGGTCCTAACAGCCTGAGCATTGAACATAGTTTTTTCTTTGAATTAGGGTAATTTTATTTTTTCGCTTTTTTTGTTCAGTAAAAAACGAGCAGCAGAATGTGATCCTTTTTGTTAAATGTCAGTCTTTTTATTAGGAGAAGAAATAAAATGGATACACTGCACCAAATAGAAGATTTGCAAACTGAGCACATCCTCATTAAATGAGAAAAATCTACACAATGTAGACTGATTCTTCTTCCATTTTTCCATTTTCAGATTGTTTTCACTGCACAGGGTTTTACGTGGTTGGAGATAATTTGCATTATGAATATGTTGTACCCCAAAGTGACACCTATAAATCTGTAACATATTACTTGTAAACTCTTGGTTTTTAAGAGTAAGGCATCATGCATATATCTCATATTTTAAATTAGGTGATTGCTAGGTGATACATTAACCATATTGTTTCCATGTAGAAATCAATGGAAGCTTAAAAATAGTATTTTTTTACAGTGCAAATAAAAGGATTGTTCATGTTCAGAATAATATGGCTGTTTTTTTTTACAACAACAGCATAACACCTGTCCATAGGTTGGTTCTGTTATTGTAGCTCTGCTCTTTTGGATTCAATGGGACAGAGCTACAATAATGGAAACAACTTGTGGACGGGGGGGGTTGGGTGGTTGGGGTTAGGATGAAAGCAGCTATGTTTTTCTAATCCTGGAAAATCCCAGGGTTCTGTATGTATTAAAAGCAAATAACATAAGATACAAAACAAGTACAATACACCTGACAGTCTGGTACAGAGAGAGAGAGAGTCCTGCCCACGAGGGTTCACAATGTACATGGGAAGATGGAAAGAGACAGTAGGTGAGAGTAGAAGCTGCTTGGATGGTAGTGGTAGCAGAATTATTGTAAGCTTTTCTAAAGAGATCGGTTGGAGGGCTGGTAGGTTTTAAAGGTGGGGGAAGTTTTGATTGTTGGGGTACCAGAGCAGAGTCACTTATATTTATCTGTAGTTATGCCCAAATTTGTTTCCGCATTAAGTGCAAGATTTGCATAGGGAAGCTTCTAGAATTTCCTGGACACCAGTATTTTTGTTCCATGCAGCACATTGAAGTCTGTCCATAGTAAACAATAGATGTCAAGAAAGGTTGGTTAATTCCCCGTGGAATTATTTAATACCCAGCAATGTTTTAGTTGTAAAAGCAAAATATCACATAAAAATACTAGATATTCAGGTAATTAAATCTGAAGGACAAATGGTACTCATTTCACTAAATAAACACACTTGGACAAAATATAGATCCCTGTCTAGATCCTTAGGGGCATTGTATGATATACAATGATTTAGAAAACATCAACGAGAGAACCCAGTGTACCAAGCAAGCAAATGAAAAAGAAACCATTTGTTAATAGATAATAGTGTTACAGATCATGTGATGAATGGTATTTCGGTACTAGATGTAAACTATGAAAAGATTTCCTTTTTGATAAGAGGAATATAATTGTTAGTGGCCGAAAACACCCTTAACTGGATTTTCCAGGAATAGTAAGTATCAAGGTAAGGCTCCTAGCCTGCATTGCTATCTGAAAGATTTACGCTTACATGCTCATTGCCACCGGCTCCTGTTCCTCCATCTTCCAATCCCTTGAGGACACATCACCGATGAAACCAGTCATAGGCTACAGCGGCACACATGGCCTTGTCCATTCCAGAAGAAGGTAAGCTGGGGACCAGAAGATGAGGACTAGGAGCAAGGGTACAGGAGAGGAGTAGCAGGGAGCAGGTAAGTATAAATCTTTTGGAGGGCAATGCAGGCTAGAGGTCTTCCCTTTATAGCTGGTATTCCAAGAAAACCCCTTTAAGTATTTGATGTTGGATATAATGGCTTGATATTCAGATTGCATAGCTGTAAGTTAGTTGGGCCTGGATCAGTGTGTGAAGTGGAGGAAAATTTACTGCCTTACAAATCAAAGCAGTATGAACAATATGGACAGATCAACGGTAGATATAATGCTCTGCTTAATTTATTGTTTGACTCATAGTAAGGTTCATCAGGGGACCATTAAGGTTTCTCCATTTTTGACAAGAATAACACCACATGCTGCACTACTCTTGCAATCATAAATGATAGAACTCTTAATGGAAAGTTACATCTTTAAGGCAACATACACCAGTCACGTGTATGCCAAAGTAATGTTCTTAGTTGATACAAAAAAGATTAAACAAACTTGTCTTGGTGAGAATTGCCTCAAAGCCTGCTGTCCCTCTAGGCTTACTATTGTTAGTGCTATACCCAGGCCAGCCTATCAATGCAAAATGTACTGATTCTATTTGACAGTCATTTACCCAGAAGCCTTATGATGTTTCCAGTCATTCCTCAGCATATGATTTCTGTATATACATAATGTCAATAATGAAGACATAATTATTATTAAAGGGCTTCTACGTTGTACACTTGATGATTTGCAGTCAACAGTAATTAGTAAATAATTGCCATAATTTGGGAATCCATGTGCTGGATCCATGCTGCAGTTGTAGATTGGCTAAATTGTAGTAGCCTTCTTGCAGCCACAATGGTGGGCAACAACATTTAATTAGTAATGGGTTTAGAGATGAGCGAATCTATTCGCCGCTTCGTAGATTCAATATGAATCTTGGAAATTTTTAACACCAAAGCGAATCCGACCATTTTCAGATTCGCTTCGGAAAATTTGTCTAAAATCTTTGTACGCTAAAGCTACGTACGCATAATATAATTTGTACACTAATGCTACGCATCTGAGAATTTGTATGCTAATGCGAACATATTCAGTTAAATAGCGTACTTTTACTGTATATTTGTTCTTTGTGCGAGCCTAGACAATAATACGCTAAAGCTTCATACGCACTTTGTACGCTCACTCGTGAGTATTCAAGGGAATGTTCGCAGAATAACGAATGATTTGTACGCAGCTTCGACCGAATAACTTCGTATTCATACGAATCCTTTAAAAAATTCGACGGACATTCGGCGAAGCGAATTTTGGATGATTCGCTCATCTCTAGTTTAGAGAGACCTCACATTGAACAAGATATCAGAGCTAAAGGTAATATGTTATAGAGCAGGGGGAGCTGAGCATATAGATATATTTTTATCAGAAAAGATTCAGTAAAACATATTTATTTATCTAAATTCCTGCTCATTCTGGGCTTTAAAGTCAAGGAGGCATTCATATCAGTGATTGACAGCTGAATCACTGATAGGACCGCCTCCTTGAATTCAAAGTTCAGAATGGGCAGTAACTTTAATGAATGAAATACAAGTTCTACTGAATCTTTTTCCATAAAACTATATATCAATCTTGTCAGCTCCTCCTGCTCTATAATATGCTGCCTGCAGATTATTTTGTATTTTCATGGTGACAGGTTCCCTAAATGCTAAAGTTAAGAATTGGGATAAAATAAACAAAAAGATTTCCCTCATTCATCATCATAAGTAGATTTTCATTTATGGTCAAATTAATTAACTATGTTTAGATTTACTCAGTAACATGACTACTAGATGTCAATTAAACCTATTACCATAAAATTCATGTTTGTAGTTAAACAAATGATTAGTTTACTACATATAGCAATAATTACCCCACTGTCAATGAGTAGGGATGAGCAAACCCAAGGAAGTTCGGGTTCGCCGGGTTCGGCCGAACTTCAGGTCAAAGTTTGGGTTCGGGACCCGAACTTGACCCGAACTTCATCCCGAACCCGGACCCCATTCAAATCAATGGGGACCCGAACTTCCCTTTATTATTTTCCGTTATAACGGAAAATAATAGAACCTGCAAAAGGACCTGCGGTGACGTCACCGTGCTCATCTCGTGGTAAGCGCGATGACGTCGATCATAGGTCCTGACATGCGATGACGTCAACGCGCTTACCATGTGGTGAGCGCGGTGACATCACTGCAGGTCCTTTTGCAGGTCCTAAAGGAAGAAGAAGAAGGAAGACACCGGCTGTATGATCAAGTGGACAAGGTGAGTTTTTTTGAACTATTGAATTATTTTTAACCCCTAGGAGGCCATTTTATTTAGCATTCTGCCTTAAGAATGCTATTATTTTCCGTTATAACCATTATAACGGAAAATAATAAAATTATCTGAACACCGAACTCGAACCCAAACTTTTGTGAAAACTTTCACTTTGTGGTTCGGGTTCGCTCAACCCTATCAATGAGACAAATGTGCTGAAAAACAAAGCCTCTTTAAATTATGTGCGGTGGTCAGTCTCCTGCTGCAAATACCAGATTTATGTATTTGTTCTCATACTGTTAAATTCCATAAAGCAAAGCTGATAATGAGCATGAATTAGAGGATAAAGATGATAATTTCACATATCAAGTATGTATTTTATTGTATCTGCGCATATCTTTTCTGTCCTTGGGATTAATGTGATTCCTTTTTTATAGCAGTTCCCATGTTTGGTTTAACTTGGCAACTTCAACGAGTGGAGAGTCAAACTTATGAAAATGGGGTCAGTAAAGGAAGCAAAGGAGAAGAGCCTATGGATACTACTTACTCACCACTTGGAGGAAAGGTGACTGATAAAGTAGAGAAAAAAGGTAATTTTAATGCAATAGTAATTAAAAGAAATTGTAATTTTATTTTGTCCCAAAACTCCAAATATTTCGGTTTAGCGTTTGTTTTAGGATGTTTTTTTAAACAGAATTTTGAGTCAAAGCCAGACGTGGATCTAGGAAGAAGGAGAAGCATAAACTCTTTCCTTTATGTTATCTATTCCTTTTGAATCTACTTCTGGCTTAGATTCAAAAACCTGCATTGGAAAAATGGCACAAAAACTGTAATGTTTTTCTGACAAACACTGTGCGTCAAACAACCCTTAATCACTCACTGTAACACAATGTAACTACATCTAGAGGAACACTAAATTTGCTCTCCCTAACTTATAGTTAAATCTTCGGGATGTAGCAAGAAGAGCAGTCGTGTACTTGCCATAGGTTTTGGTAGTCCCTTGTAAAATAAGGCCAGGCTCCTGCTACCTATTATTACAGTCATTTAACCCCTTTCATGCTTGTCACAAACTTACCTGTCTGGGCTCCAGTGGTGAGACCTACAGCCTTGGTACAAACACACTGGGAGAGACCTGCTGCTAAGCCACACCCCCTAGTGACTCAACAGCATCCTTAGCAACAGAATGTAATGCACTTTCTACCCACAGTGGGCGTGTGCTGGATAAGACTAGCAATGGGATGATTGCTGGGGGAGAAACTCGTGGAGCACAGTGCTCCTGGGCCCCAAATGGCTCCCCTGCACTAAGATTGGTGGAGCCGTTTGTTTGCTTTGGCAGCCTGAGGCCTTGTAAAGGCTCTGAGGCCTGCCATGGTGAAGTTTCAATGGGGCCCTGCCAGGTGGATTCAGCTGCATCTCCTTATTCCAGGGATAAAAGTCTATAGATCAATTTTGGTCTGAATTGATTATGCCTAAATGAAATGTACTCCAATTGCCCTGAAAATTGGTATATAATACTATAAGGTATCTTACAGTGGAGGAAATAAGTATTTGATCCCCCACTGACTTTTAAACTTTTAATACTAAAAAATAAATGAAACGTCTCATAATTTTATGCCAGCTTTATTTTAACAGTGCCACATAGAATATCAAAAGAAAAACGGAGAAAATGACATGAAATAAAAAATAATTTGCATTTCTTTGAGGGAAATAAGTATTTGATCCCCTAGTAAAACCATGACTAATGTTGGCTCCCACAGACCACTGACACCCCCTAATCACAGTGAAGTCGTTATCTGGATGAGAGACACCTGTCCCAAATTGTCACCTGTATAAAAGGCCACCTGCCAACAGTCTCAGTGACACTCCAATATCTCCACCACGGGCAAGACTAAAGAGCTGTCTAAAGATGTGAGGGACAAAATTGTTGACCTACACAAGGCTGGAATGGGCTACAAAGCCATAAGTAAGAAGCTGGATGAGAAGGTGACAACTGTTGGTGCAATTGTTCGGAAGTGGAAGAAGTACAACATTACTGTCAATCAACCCAGCCCTGAAGCTCCATGCAAGATATCACCTCGTGGAGTCTCATTGATCATGAGAAAGTCTAAAAATCAGCCAAGAACTACACGGGAGGAGTAATGATCTCAAGGCAGCTGGGACCACAGTCTCCAAAAAAACCATTGGTAATACACTGAGACGTAATGGTTTAAAATCCTGCAGTGCACGCAAGGTTCCTCTGCTCAAGAAGGCTCACGTCCAGGCCCGCCTCAAGTTTGCCAATGAACATATTAATGACTCCGACTGGGAGAAGGTGCTGTGGTCAGATGAGACCAAAATTGAGCTCTTTGGCCTCAACTCAACTCGACGTGTTTGGAGGAAGAAAAATACAGAATATGACCCTAAGAATACCATCCCCACCGTCAAGCATGGTGGTGGAAGTATTATGTTTTGGGGGTGTTTTTCTTCTAAGGGCACAGGCCAACTTCACCGCATTGACGGGAAGATGAACGGGGCCATGTATCGCAAAATCCTGGGTGACAACCACCTTGCCTCTGTCAGGGCACTGAAAATGGGTCGTGGATGGGTCTTTCAGCACGACAACGACCCAAAACATACAGCCAAGGAAACAAAGGAGTGGTTCCATAAGAAGCATATCAAGGTCATGGAATGGCCTAGCCAGTCTCCTGACCTCAAGCCCATTCGCATTTCCAAATGGATGCCTAAAAACCTTAAGGATATGGAGATGATTTGCAGAGAGGAGTGGGCCAAAATTACTCCTGAAGTGTGTGCAAACCTTATAAAAAACTATAAGAAACGTCTGACTGCTATGCTTGCCAACAAGGGTTTTGCCACCAAGTATTAAATGATGTTTTCCTAGGGGATCAAATACTTATTTCCCTCAAAGAAATGAAAATATTTTTTTATTTCTCCTTTTGATGTAATTTTCTCCGTTTTTCTTTTGATATTTTATGTGGCACTGTTAAAATAAAGCTGGCATAAAATTATGAGACGTTTCATTTATTTTTTAGTATTAAAACTTTAAAAGTCAGTGGGGGATCAAATACTTATTTCCTCCACTGTATATGTCTTCTTTCAAAACCACAGAAAACCACTAATTAAGATGAGGGAAACCCACACTTACTACTTCTATGAGTGAAATGTACAAGCCTCTCCTCCTTCCAAAAGGACAAGTGTACTAAGTGTCTCAAGAGAAAATTCCCCTGGTTAGCTGCCTGACCTTGATGGTGCTATTTGTCATTAGGGAGACTACCTAGTATGAATAAATAATATTTTAGTCCAGCCAATGCTGCTCTGAATTTCTGGGAAACATACATTCAACTTAGCATATCTTATATCTGCTGGCAGTAGATAGGCTTAGTGTTGCATACTTTTGGGTTTCCTCTGGGTCCTGAAATTAGATTTTCTTCCAAAAAGAAAATAATATTAAGCGTATCTGATGCTTGTAAATATAAGATATGATAATGTGTATATATGTGTCCCAGAAGTGCAGAGCAGAGTTGGTTAGACTACAATACTCAAATTGCACACTAGGTGTCTCCCTAATGAGAAAAAGCACTACCAAGAGCTCCCCCAAGGCCACTCAGCTAAATAGAGTAATTTTCTCTTGAGACACTTAGGCTACTTTCACACTGGCGGCAGGCCTGATCCGGCAGGTGAAGGGTGCTGCCGGATCAGGCCTGCCGCAGTGACATGTGTGGAGCTGGAACCGCGCTCCGGCCCCACACGTCACACAGTACATACATACACATAAACATACACACACATATAGACTTACATGCTCCCTGGCAGGTCTTCGGACCGTCAGAGGGACAGGACGGCTCACACAGGTCACGATTCCCCACAGCGCCCTCTGCTGGGCGCCTGGTGGAATCGTCATCTGTGCGCGCCGTCCTGTCCCTCTGACGCTCCGAAGACCTGCCGGGAGCATGTAAGTATGTATGTGTGTTTGTATGTCTATATGTGTGTGTATGTTTATGTTTATGTGTATGTCTGTGTCTGTATGTGTCTATGTGTAGCCGGATCCGTAATGGACTCCATTGAAAGTCAATGGAGGGCGGATCCGGTTACCATTATGGTCACACCAGACGGATCCACTCCCATTGACTTGCATTGGGGGTCATTCCGGATCCGTCTTGGTGCGGATGCCTGGACCGGAGAGCAAACCGCAGCATGCTGCGGTTTGTTCTCCGGTCTGAAGACGGAACGGAATGCTTTCAGGAGCATTCCATTGTCTTCAGTTCAGTTTTGTCCCCATTGGCAATGAATGGGGACAAAACTGAAGCGTTTTATTCCGGTATTGAGCCCCTATGACGGAACTCAATACCGGAATTTTAAAACGCTAGTGTGAAAGTAGCCTTAGGAACACATTTATTAAGACCGGTGTTTTAGACAATTTCGTAGGCCATGCCCACAATTTTAGACCTGCCGTGAGTGGGGAAAAGTTTCTAAGTAAAACATATGAGATGTCTGAGGGTCAGTTCACACAACATATTTTGAAAACATGGAATCTGTGGTTTTTTTTAGTGGGAATGAGGTTGAGGCAGCCCAGGAGGTACTGTATAACATTGCACATTACAGAAAAATCAGGTCTGTATGCTATGGATTGGACTGAATGAACTTGAAGGTTGTTATCAATTATTAAAATTATTCCTGGCTCAAATAAATGCTGTTTAATATCAGAAGCATGATCTAATGTTTTTGGCCCCAAGGGCAAAATCTCTAACAGAAGTTTCCACCTACCATGCCTAAGCCATAATACAGGAGTCTTTGGGCCACCTCAGGCAACCTTCTCAAACCTACTCTAGATTTTTTTTTTACTTAACAAAGGTGGTACAAATCTCCTTTGGTTGTCTTGCAATTCCAATAGCAGACACGTTTTTGGTAATCTCAGTGTACCTTGGATGGTTTTCATACAATTGAATTTAGATTCTTCTTTTTTTTTTTTTTACATTTTTTAAAGGATATGTGTCACCAGAAAATTACCTTTTGTTTAAATCAAGTTTTTATGTTAAATATATTTTAAATAATTTTGGTGATGTTATTTTTAAGTTTCTATGTTACTATAATAAAAAAAAAGTTTTGGGACTTTCTACAAAGCCTAATAATAGGCAACACCTTTTGGTTTGTACAGATCACTTTACTGCTGCCATTTGCTTGTTACATACAGACAGGATTAGAATGACATGTATCACCTATATATAAATAATACAGGATCAACATTCACAATAGATAATACCACAGCTTGCATACTCCCTCCTGACCTCTTGTGTCTAGAAAATTCTCCTATAGAGAAAGGGACTTTACTGTGTTTATAAAGCATATCAATCTGATCTACAATCAGAAAATAAAAAGAGATTAGAAAAAACATGTGTCAATATCTGGCTTTAACTAGCAGAAATAAAAAATATAGTGACATGTTCCCTTTAAAGTTGTATAATATATATAGTATGTGTTGAGTTTGGTTTGCATTTTTATCAGAAGCATTGTAGAAATAGATTCAATAAACTCGAGGTATATAAATGTCAACATATAGGCAGTTTCATTAATTTTACATTACAGAGTATATCTTATTCAATATTCTAATTGGTCTGATAATGAATTTTCCAATGGAGACTTTGCAGAGAGCATATTACTTTTCATTTGAAAACCACAGTGAAATTCTTAAGACCCAACAAATTTCTAGCAAGTGAAACCTCAGTAGACTGTGACTTCAGTGTAGCCGACGCCAAGAAGGAAAGATCATCAAGAGATATTTTAATGAGGTTTCTTCTTCAAGAATAATGGTTTCAGCAAAGTATTGAGTTACTCCATTAAGAAATCAGACAAATGATGTTCTTCTGCAGTTACTTGAAATGCACAAATTTTATTACCATAATAAAATTAATAATTTGGTTTGACCAGTGAAGGTTCACTGCAGTAAAGTCCGTGAAATTGAGATGAACGAAAATGTTAGGTTTGTTATGGTTAGTCTTATATTGTTCTTAATGATTTTAAAGTTCAGTACAATGCATTTTAATTGGCCCAATGGGGTTTGATTTTATAAACCCAGAAATGTGCATTTGCCCCTGGCCACCGAAATCAGGAGAATAGCATAGCTCCTACTAAATGGGAAATTGTACAGTTGTATCTTATCCAATTAAAATTTTATAACTAAATAGTCGAAGAAACAAAAACATTAGACTATTAACCTGAGACTAGTAGTGGGTAAACTTTCCGTGTGCTTCATGTTTTGACAATTCATGATTCTCTGTGCATTGTGATTTTTTTGGCAAATAATTAATGATCAGTTTTTCTTTTGCCAATTAACCAGGAATTTTTTTTCCATTCTATTTTGAATCATCAAATCTTGAACCATTTCACTGATCTGTAAACTACTTTCAGTGTTATCAACATGCTTACTGCATACATTCACATTACTGTGACCATATTAAAGGGAGTCAGTTAGCAGGAAATTCACTGTTAAACCAGGCACAATGCATTATAGGGCTAGTGCAACTTAAAGGGGTTCTGCAGTTTTTTAAAACCGATGATCACATGAATGGAGCTTAGCCCCGCCCAGGCCAGTGATAGTAGTCGTGACGTCACTGGGCCTGCGGTAAACACAGAGAAGGCCGCGGCGCTCCTGTAGCGCCGCTTCCTTCTCAAACAGCTGATCGGCGGGGGCCCCGGGTGTCGGACCCCCGCCGATCAGATGCTGATGATCTATCCAGAGGATAGATCATCAGTTTTTAAAAACTGTAGAAACCCTTTAATGTAATGATACTCTTCACTTAGTAATCCGTTGCATCATTCTAGCGAAAAAAGTACTTTGAATTCATATGCAAATGGGCAGTTAAGTGCACCTAGGGCAGGCCCAAGCCATGCTTTGCTCCTCCTGCTTCCTCTGTCAGCCCCTCCCTCTCTTTTATGATTGGGAGGAACAGATTCCTGCTCGTTCCTCATGCCTGGTCCTATCAATCAAGATCTAGTCAATCCTGTCGATATGCTACTAAATGTAAGGTATTGTTACAGCTGAGCTAGCCTTACAAGGCATTTGTTTTCACTGCACAGGGGCAATCTAAGTCACCTAACTGTGTAAGGAACCACAGCTAGCCCTATTAGATTGAATGGGTGTATGCAAATGAGTTATTGCTTAATGATAATTACAATATACTGATGACCCAGACACAAACAAATTGATTAAAAATAAAATAGTAAAGTTTATTATACTTAGCTTGGTGTAAATATGGAAATGATGATGAACCTAGTGAGCCCCGTCTGCTTCAAATGCAGCCTAGGTAAGGATAGTGACGACGAATCAGCAATCTGCTGGACACAACCCATGTGGTTGTCCCAGGCTGAGGCTGACATGAATTGGTCTCAGGGAGACCTTTATTCAGTGTAGCTGCTCCAACCCCCTCCCTTGGAAAAAGGGAGGGGTGGTGAGGGGCGAGCGTGTGAATAACTACTGGTGACATTGTCCCCATCTGTTAACTATAAAAAATGGATTTACATTACATAATATGCTACCCAATATCTTGGAGAATATTGATGTCCCCCATCTGGGAAAACACAGAGTTTGACAATATAACATAATTACTCCCCGAGTAACGGATAGCTAAGCCAATTATGTTTCTCAGGAAATAGGAGAATGTTTATGTTAACTTCTAGCAGCTGAACATTCCCAGATGGTGGTAGACAGACCTTTAGTCTACATATTCTCAGTCCAGGGGTCACTCAGGTCACTTGTCTCCCACACTGTTGCAGAGTCTGACAGGATACAAAGAGACCATACTAATGAATTAATATATCTATATACACATATACCATATATCTATATTATATAGTATATGGTCTTACACTAAAATGAGACATAAATTTACCTCCGATTACAATGGGCTTGCACTGTTGTTGCCTGTACAGTTGGTGACCTGAGTGCTAATTTGCAGAGAAAGACAGTGAAGGGCATGGACTTTCAAATTTATACTGAGTAATAGAGTAAATATTCAATGTATGATGCTCCCAGCAGAGCTGATACATGACTGCTTCACTACTTCCAGTCTCTGCCCAGCCAACTCGCTGTGTATTCACTACCAGGTACTGGTCATTGTGGAATCCCTCAAACAGTCTCTGCCTCCTCTGAACAGTGTAACTCTCTGCCATCTGTGTGCTCCGACACACTGACATGGCCAGTACATCAAGAATCTCATTGCAACCTCAGTAGACTTTGCTGGACACAGGAACCTCTCTCTTTCCTCCCCCTTTGGCTCTAAGTAACCAGAACTTCCTGTTTTGGTTGGAAAATGGGGCACATGTCTTCCTGCCAACCAAGCAGTGAATAATTCAAGAAAACATACACTAGAAATACAAAGAAGATGCAGAGTCAGGAAAATCAAGCCAATATAGGCCTCTCAGTCACAATGTTCTCCTTATACCCTGACAAGGACATAGGCCAATACTCCAATTCTTACAGCTCTAAGTAAAGAGTTTAAAATATAAGTCATCATGGGCAAAATAAATAAAAGGAATGTTGTTAAAATGAAAGCCAAAATAGTTAAAACTAAATGTATATTGAAAATATATTTTACTCAGTTTTCAAGCCCCAGTGTGAATCGTAAGTGGCTGCTGGATTGCTTTTCAAAAATTTTAATAAGTTAGGATTAGAGAAGCATACGCTGGCAGAAAGAATCCAGCCACAAAAATCAATGTTAAAATAAGTGGAATTTTTATTAAGCATTTTATAAGTTCATAGGAGAATACCCTTGAAAACAGCAATAAAAAGGTAACATCTTGCAGAGAAACAATTTTATGAGCTTATGTTGCTGCTGCATTACAAAGAGCAAAGAAGAAAAGCTAATAGCCAGTTACAGCAAAGAGCATATACAATGTATTAAGACACAAAGCTACAGCATATGTTGTGTAATCATTCTATAATAACATATAATAAAGCCCCAGCGAAATTAAAATGATAAATTGTACAGATATACGGAAGTTGAATGCATTCATGGTAAAGACCGTAATATATGTTCTGTATATTCAGTGCTTGACATTAACGGCACTATGGATTATAGAAGCTTGCATGCTCATTCACTGCAAAGCTCAGCAAGACATTGCTTGATTCCTTAATATTTAATACAGAGCGGATTATAACACTCTAGAGCTTACCCCTACTGCTTCATGGAGCCTTTTGTGTTTTTTCAGAATCCACAGTAAAAATCACTGCAGACACAAATTGTTCCAAACACTGGTCTATAGATAAGTACATGAAAAATGCCATTGTTCAACTTCTTCCCACTTGTCAACTTCTCGGTCCTATTATGAGAGTGAGGGAAAAAAATGTTTTACGTTAGCTATTGTGGATTCAACAAAAGTGAGATATTCAGGCTTCTAAAAAAAGTCAAGATGATGTGTTAATTAAAAGAAAAATCATGATTTTCACAACAAAAGGTTTGGTTTTTTGAGGGAGAAAGAGATGCAGTGTGACACACATTCACCTCACAGTGGATGATGCCAGGTTGTAGCAGAGTTGTGAAAAATTCAGTGTCACTGAGATGAAGCATGGAGTTGAAACATTGCTCTAACTTTTACTTCAATTTAATACAATCATAAAGGGGTTTTCCCAGAGTAGAATCTTGACAATGATGACCTATCCTTAGGATATCATCGTTATCTGATTGGTCAGGATTAGAGATGAGAGAGCATGCTCGTCCGAGCTTGGTGCTCTTTCTAGTATTACGGTACTCGTAAGTGCTCGCTGCTCGGACGAGTATCTCGCCATGCTCGAGGAAATGGCATCTCCCGCATTGTGAATTTTTGGCGTCTATAAACTTAGCCAATCACAAGCCAGGAGACTCTGCGGTACACCCAGCATACAATACAAATCCATTTCATACAGCTGTGTGGAAACATTATTTGTGTCACAGTTCAGCTATCCAGTCACCACAAACCACAATCCGTATTTTCTGTCCAGGTGACACATTCTGTACGTCACTTAATTAAAAAAGGTCTTTTGCTCTCACTGAGACAGCTACATTACAAAAATCTCTGTGCGACATTTGTCTGGGTTGCAATTAAGCAGACCAAGTCTGCCTAATCTAATAGTTTCAGTGTAATTGTTCCATACTGCACAGTACGTAATAACATACGTAATTTAGCTCTAACTTATCCACCTATATACAAAACACAATCCGTATTTACTGTCCAGGTGACACATTCTGTACGTCACGTAATTAAAAAAGGTCTTTTGCTCTCACTGATACAGCTACATTACAAAAATCTCTGTGCGACATTTGTCTGGGTTGCAGTCAAAATAGCCAAAGTCAGCAGGGGCTGAGTTTGCTCTCTGATAGTTTCTGCACGTCACGTTAAAAAAAAATAAATATATAAAAAAATAAAAAATAAAAAAAAAAGTTTTTTTGTTGTTTTATCTCAGTGATACAAATCCATTTCATATCGCTGTGTGGAACCATTCTGTGTGTCACAGTTCAGCTGTCCAGTCACCACAAACCACAATCCGTATTTTTTGTCCAGGTGACACATTCTGTACGTCACTTAATTAAAAAAGGTCTTTTGCTTTCACTGATACAGCTACATTACAAAAATCTCTGTGCAACATTTGTCTGGGTTGCACTTAAGCAGACCAAGTCTGCCTAATCTAATAGTTTCAGTGTAATTGCTCCATACTGCACGGTACGTAATAACATACGTAATTTTGCTCTAACTTATCAACCTATATATTTTCTTGTTCAGATTGAACAAGTTTGTGGGTTTCAGTACAGCAGGCCCATTTATTTTTTATTTTTTATATAATACACTTATATACAGAAAATGTTGAACCCCAGGGCTAAGGGTCGAGGACGTGGGCGTGGACATTCAATTACTGCAGGGGGCAGAGGCCGTGGTCCTGGGCAGGGTGAGATAGTACCTGCTGATGAGGGAGCAGGGGAATGCCGCAGAGCTACACTCCCTAGCTTCATGTCTCAACTTACAGGGACACGTGGTAGAGGACTGTTGAAACCACAACAGTGCGAACAGCTGATGTCGTGGATTGCGTACAATGCTTCAAGTAATTTGTCCACCAGTCAGTCTTCCACGCAGTCCACCCACGTTACCCAAGGGAGCACACCTCTGGCTCCTCCACCTCAACCTCCTACCCCCCAGTCTGCCCCCTCCCAGGAAAATTTGGAATGCGATCCGACATACTCTAAGGAACTGTTTTCTAGACCCTTCCCAGAGTCACAAACCACTTCTCAGGTTGCTGCTGACCTCTTTCCCGATGCCCAAGTTTTCCAACTGTCGCAGTCTGTGGGTGATGATGATGACATTGTTGACTTAGTGGAAGAAGTGTGTAAAGAGGTGTCGGACGATGAGGAGACACGGTTGTCAGACAGTGGTGAAGTTGTTGTCAGGGCAGGAAGTCAGAGGGGGGAGCAGACTGAGAAATCGGAGGAGGACGAGGTGACTGACCCAAGCTGGGTTGATAAGCCGAGTGAAGACAGTGCTTCTGAAGCGGAGGCGAGTGCTGCACCAGAACAGGTTGGAAGAAGCAGTGGTGTGGCCAGAGGGAGAAGTAGGGCCAGAGCTGGTGCATCAGCAGCAACTGTTTCACGTAGTGAAGTTCCCGTGGCGAGGCCTAGATGTTCGCAAGTCTGGAGGTTCTTTAAAGAAAGTGAGGATGACCGACGGACTGTGGTGTGCAACCTGTGCCACACCAGGATCAGCAGGGGTGCCACCACTACTAGCCTAACCACCACCAGCATGCGTAGTGCTAAACACCCCACTCAATAGAACCAAGGCCGTTGACCTCCTGTGGGTAACACCACTGCTCCTTCCTCTGTGTCACTCGCTGCCTCTGCTAGTCAACCCCCTGCCCAGGACCCCGGCACAAGCGCCTCCCGCCGGAAAACCACACCTTCGCCTCCACGATCCTCCACAGCGTCCACCAATGTGTCCCAGCGCAGCGTTCAGCTGTCTTTACAGCAGACGCTGGAGCGCAAGAGGAAATACAGTTCCACCCACCCACATGCCCAAGCCCTCAACGTCCACATCTCCAAATTGCTGAGCATGGAGATGCTGCCCTATAGGCTGGTAGAGACTGAGGCCTTTCACAATCTCATGGCGGTGGCTGCCCCTCGGTATTCGGTCCCCAGCCGCCACTATTATTCCCGATGTGCCGTCCCATCCTTACACCAGCACGTGTCACAGAACATCATCCGTGCCCTGACCAATGCTGTTTCTGAGAAGGTCCATCTAACTACGGACACGTGGACAAGTGCTGCCGGGCAGGGACACTATATATCACTGACAGCACATTGGGTTAACTTGGTGGAGGCTGGGACCGAGTCTGACCCTGGGGCTGCTCATGTACTGCCCACACTGAGGATTGCGGGGCCTACCTCGGTCACGGTCTCTCAGACGTACTATGCCTCCTCCTCCGACCCCTCCTCCTCCTCCACCGAATTACCATCCGTGGGCATGGCACCTTCAGTTGGTAGCTCTAGGCACAGCAGCAGTGCCGTGGGTAAGCGCCAGCAGGCGGTGCTCAAACTGCTGAGCTTAGGTGACAAAAGACACACCGCCCAAGAGCTGTTACAGGGCATCACAGCGCAGACTGATCTGTGGCTGGCACCGCTGAACCTCAAGCCAGGCATGGTTGTGTGTGACAACGGGCATAACCTGGTGGCGGCTCTGCAACTCGGCAGACTGACACATGTGCCATGCCTCGCCCACGTGTTCAATCTAATAGTTCAGCGGTTCCTGAAGACATACCCCAATCTGTCTGATTTGCTAACCAAGGTGCGCCGCATCTGTGCGCATTTCCGCAGGTCGACCACAGATGCTGCAACTCTCAGGGCAGCGCAGCGCCGCCTACAACTGCCCGCTCACCGACTGTTGTGCGACGTGCCCACAAGATGGAATTCGACATTAAACATGTTATTCAGAGTTTACCAGCAGCGCAGAGCGATTGTAGACTGCCAGATGTCAACTTAAACCAGAACTGGTAGTCAGGTCACTCAGATTCCTCAAGTCTACAATGAGGAGTGGACGTGGATGTCTGATGTCTGCCAGGTGTTGACCAACTTTGTGGAGTCAACACAGATGGTCAGCGGCGATGCCGCCATTAATAGCCTCACCATCCTGCTGCTTTGCCTGTTGAAAAACTCACTGCTCAGCATGAAGTCGGATGCTTTGCGCTTGTCACAAGAGACGGTGGAGGAAGATACGTCGCTTGATAGCTATAGCACCGTCCGGTCTGTTTCTCAGCGCGTATCGAAGGAGGGGGATGAGGAGGAAGAGGATGAGAATGTCGGCGAGACAGAAGAGGGTACCAGTGCTCAGTCCTTAACTCTTGAGCGTGTATGGGTTGAAGAGGAGGACTTGGAGGAGGAGGAGGAGGAAGAGGAAATGGAGAGTCAGGCCAGTGAGGAGAGGGAAATCTTGCGTGTTGGGACTCTGGCGCACATGGCAGACTTCATGTTAGGCCGCCTATCCCGTGACCCTCGCGTTAGAAGCATTTTTTCAAACACCGATTACTGGGTGTTCATTCTCCTGGACCCACGGTACAAGCAGAACCTTTCCACTCTCATCCCTGTAGAGGAAAGGAGTATGAGAGTGAATCAATATCAACAGGCCCTGGTGCACAAGCTGAAACAATCCTTCCCATCTGAAGCCGCTAGCGGCAGAGGGCATGGTTCTGTGGGCCAAGTAGCGGGGGAGAGGAGGCGAGCAGGCAGCTTGTCCAGCACTGGCAGGGGAACGCTCTCCAAGGCCTTTGCCAGTTTTATGTCACCCCAGCAAGACACTGTCACCTGTTCCCAGTCTAGGCAGAGTAGGGGGGAGCTGTACAGAAAGATGGTGAGGGAGTACCTAGCTGACCATACCAACATCCTGCTTGATCACTCTGCTCCATACAACTACTGGGTTTCAAAGCTGGACACGTGGCCTGAACTGGCGCTGTACGCCTTGGAGGTGCTGGCCTGCCCTGCCGCTAGCATGTTGTCAGAGCGGCTATTCAGTGCAGCTGGTGGCGTCATCACCGATAAGTGTACACGCCTGTCAACTGACAGCGCTGACAGGCTGCCGCTTATTAAAATGAACAAAGCCTGGATTTCACCGGAATTCAAATCTCCTCCAGGGGAAAGCAGCTAAAGATTAACATTACTTATGTATCCGATTCTTCTTCTCTACTCCTCCTCCTCCTTGTCGTCTTTGCCTAACGCTGACCCCAAAAACGCCATTTTTTAGAGGTCCAACTGGCACTCTTTTACCACAATTTTTCCGGAGGTCCACCTACAGGCCCTCTCTCTAAACAATTTTTCCGGAGGTCCACCTACAGGCCCTCTCTCCTAACAATTTTTCCGGCGGTCCACCTACAGGCCCTCTCTCTAAACAATTTGTCTTTGCACCTAGTTGGGTGCTTCCCTAACATGTGATGGGCATGTGCCTTGCCTTTCTTGGTCTGGGTGAGCACAATTGCCATGAGGGTAACCACCAGGCTGTTGCCTGAGAATTTGGGGTAATGGTGGGATTAGGCAGCCTCAGAGTCATCCATGCATGCTGCCCCTGCTGTTTCCTGTCCATTTCCATGGTGTTTCCATCATTTTCTGATGTTTCCAGGTTTTCACCCAGCCTTCCCTAGGCAGAGCCTTGGTCCCCTGCAAAAAATGCTCGAGTCTCCCATTGACTTCAATGGGGTACGTTACTCGAAACGAGCACCCGAGCATCGGGAAAAGTTTGTATTGAATAACGAGCACCCGAGCATTTTAGTGCTCGCTCATCTCTAGTCAGGATCTGACTCCTGACACCGCTGCCAATCAGTTATTTGAAGAAGCTGCAGCACTTCAGGGCCTAGGCCAATTATGCCATTTTCATTGCTAACATGGCCTATGTGCAGTGCAGTTCCATTCGAGTGGATGGGCCTAGACTGCAATACTAATAACAATACTAATACCTGTTATATTATGTATGATGTTGTGCTTGGTAAGCTGTGATGAGGCCATAGCACTCACCGAAGTGCTGCAGCCTCCTCAAACAGCTAACCAGTGGTGGTGCTTGGACCTCAGACACTTAAGGAGCCCTGTAGGCATATAGTCCAACTATCGTTCTAAAATATAACAGATCCCTTTATTAGCCATTAGATTGCATTTAAGTAGCTGTTGATAATTCACTTAGCTCATAGGTATTGGTGCTATTGCGATCTACCAGATCTACCACACTGTTTTTAGATAAGCAAGAAAGATAACCTCTATGATGATCACCTCATTGTAAATAAATCTGCAGTTGTACAAAAAGAGACCCACATTGTGTTCTTGCTCAAGGGCCCTCTGTTTTCTCTGTGCTTTAGAGGGCTATTTTCATCTGGACATCTGTAGCACATCCATAGTATATGCCACAAAAGTCTGACAGATGCGGATACCACATCTTCAGAATGGCGCCCCATCTCTTGGCCACTGTGACTGGAGTAGTAGTTGCCCATGCATGGCTGTCTCTGTCTAATTTTTATGGGAGTTCTGGAAACATGCCAAGTTGCGTTTGGAACCACCATTGAAGTGAAACCATAGAGATACTCATGCAAGGTTACCACTCCATTCACACTGGCTGCATGACGGGGGCTCCATTCTCAAGGATGATTGTTATGAGGTTCACACCCAAGAAACATTAATGGGATATCCTGTGGGTATGTCATAAATGTCCAGATGTGAATATCCCATTATGCTCATGTTCATGGCAAAGTCATGTGCATGGCGTTTGTACAGTGGCGCCGAAAGTCCACATAGTTCTGCATTGCATAGCCATAGATATTTTGTGACCTGCCATATGGGGCCTCCATGAAGCATCGAGCATGGTATTCTCCTATAGAAGCAACGCATCTAGCGGGGAACATCTTCCTAATGCAACTTGCAATGTACGTAACAGGCCACAATGTTTTTCTCATGGTTTCTGTATGAACATGTACAAGGAAAACATCAATTTCCCTCTGTATAAAGCATGGCGGTAATACAAGGAACCTACTAATGTATTGTGATCGTCCATATTACCTCCTTTTCTGACTTGATTAATTTTCCAATAACATTACACACACTCGTGTCCAGGTGTTATGACCACCCTGCAATCTGGCCTCCCTCATGGCTGGAAACCCGGTTGTTCAAATAGGTTTTTTCCCCTAGTGTGCAAGTAAGGCCGCAGCTGCTGGTTTGACGGATGGCCGTAACCATGGAAAAGAGAAGTGTATAATGTGATGTAAAAATGAATCAAGCCAGTGAAGGAGGCAATATGGACAATCACATTAGTAAGTGCCTTGTATTAACCCTCTGCATGATCAATGCCATTTGCTGAAGTGAGACAATCCCTTTAAGATTTACTTAGGAGAATCCTTAATACATCCATGTGCATGAATGCTAGAGATCGGATTTTGTCATGCAGCCGAAATCGTTCATAAATGCCCTTGGAATCTACACCCTGGATCCCAGTACCCATTGTCCAACATATTAACCTGTAATATTATATTCCATACACTAACATTAGCATTGCTTTACTTTGTTACAAAAATTATCACAAAAACAACCTTATAATGATCCGTGTAATTATTGTTGCAGCTGGTCCAAGTCAATTCAGCGTGTGCTTGATATCACTCACATCCCTTATACCACAGGGACAGGCATCTGCTGAAAATACATTGGAACAAATCCAGCCCTGGTGCTATCGCTCTGTGCACATCAAAGCTTGTTTGGAGGTTGTTTGGCTGCGATTTGCTGACCTTTCTATATTTATGTCTCTTCTAAACGTGAAAGAGTCAACCCTTATCACATTATACATTGGCACTAGACTATTGTACTGTATATTCTTATACATTTTTTAGGATTGATATATTTAAATAAAGAGGTAGGGCTTGATAGAGGATTATAGAATTGTATGACAGAAAAATTATGACAATGTATGAAAGCTGAGCTCTACAGATTGATTTGTTGAATAATTAAAAAAGTATTTCTATTACAGATATTAGTGTACATTAATTATAAACATTTTGTTCATTAGTCATTAAAGCAAGGAACATTCATTTTAATATTTATGTCCTGGGCACCACATTTTTTTTCTCATTTAATGAGCTGACAACTTATAAATTCAGTGAACTCAGGGCTGAATATAAGGTGGGCAAAAATTACAATGGGGCCTTTCACAATGGAAATAGGTTTCTAAAGATGCCCCTGTATGAAATGTCCCCTTCAAAATAACCAAGGAGCTCCAGTTATGGGTCTTCAACACAGTGAAAGCCAGATATCCTGCAAAGAAAGAAAAGCCAAGCAAAGGGGTATCCCTATTATAGCGATCACCAGATACACATATTAAGGGGCCCCTATGTCAAGATCCATCTCTTTTACAAGCCTTAAGGATGTGACAGGGGAAGGCCTAAGCCAGTTTTCCAACCACAGACAGCTGTTTCGGGGTGTTGCCTCTCATAAGTGTGGAGTAGGATTCTGGCTAACCTGTAGGAATGCCTTGGAGACTACAGCTATTGTTTTGTTTGAGTAGTCTCCAAGGCATTGCTCCCAGTTTTGTTATTTGTTAGCTATTGTTTGGTTTGAAATTTCCCCTGCTGTATAAAGGAAAGTATGAAGCTCTAAGGTAGCATATACTGTATCTAAATTACCACTAGTCATCTTGGTGGTCTTGTATCCTTAAGGAGTCATGCAATGCCTGAGATATGTGATCTCAAGGAAGCTGTGAAGGAATCTTGTGCATGCTCAATAAAGCAAGGTGTATTGATTGGCCTCAGCTTCATCTGTGGTACCATTGTGTACAAAACTGTAGTGGCGGTTTAGGTGCAGGAAATGTAATGGCTTCCTCCTTTTAAAGTTCCTAATCACATACACTTTAGACAATGGTGCTGCTCTAATATTTGTTGGATGATACCAACATTGGTAGGATCTGCTGACAGGTCTCTGATGTTTTGTCCAGCATTATTTATCTACATATTGTATGAAAGGGGTCACCACCAGTTTTGGCCAGGAGTCTCTACCATCTTGATGCAGCTCTGAATGTACACAACAAAGTTAGTGTTGTAAATCTACATGTAGCCATTCCTTTCAGAACTGATTAAATGGCTAAGCCTGGATTGAAAGCAAGAAAGTTGGGGCTCACCTTAGTTCAGTAACCTTTCCTTGATCATTAGAGATCTTCCTCAGGAAGCAAAAGCCTTTGAGTTATTTAAATCTTTCTGTGTCTTTATGTTATGTCTTTTGTTGAATTGTCTAGTTTTATTTTGCTTACATTGGTCTCTGTTTCTGCAGTGAATCAAAAAGGTAGAGCAATCGACTCTGGAGAAGTGGAAATTGGGAAGCAGATTGAACAGAATATCCCACCTGGATTATTCTGGCGTTTTCAGGTTACAATTCACCATCCAATGTACTTAAAATTCAATGTTTCCTTCTCAAAAGAATCCCTTCTTGGCATATATGGAAGGAGAAATATCCCACCGACACACACACAGGTACTTAATATGCTTTCCTCAGTTAATGATGTTACCATAGAAGCAGCAAATATTAAATATAATGACTGAAGGACATTTTTATTCTACCTTAAATATTCTGAAGAAGTGTCTCTATGTCCATATCTTATTTTACTAATTGACAGAAATCTGACATATTGAAATTGAAATAGGTAGAATAAGATGAACATCCAGCATGTTATCTGAATATAAATGTCATTGCTATGCTTAGAAAGCACAAGGCTCCTTTTTTATATATATTATGACTAGGGTTGAGCGAATCGGGTTCAGATTATTGTATCCGAACCAAATTCTTTTAAAAACTACCTTAATAATATGGGCTCTGTTATACTGTAAAATTTCTGCAAATATTGTGAGGCACAAACCTGAGTTCAGCTTAGTATTTTGATACAGTAATTTATGCCAATAAATGATCTGACGAGACAAAGTAAGTGTTGCGATATTTGCAGAAACTTCTAAAAGACCTCCAAACATTTTACAGTAAGACGGAGCCCATATTATTAACAAATTTTATAAATGAATTGGGTTTAGATATAGCGATCCAAGCATGATTCGTTCAACCATAATTATGGCTATTATTCATAATTCACATCACACCAATGCATATACATATACACTGATCATCTGTGGCATTGAACCCTCTGACAGGTGAAGTGAATAGCATTGTTACAAAGTCAACTGAGAAAGAGTCGATATATAGGACAGCAAGTGAACGTGCAGTGCTTGACGTTTATTGGAAGCAGAGTAAATGGGCAAGCATACAGGTCTGAGCAACTTTGAAAAGAGCCATTGGGGCATTGTGATGGCTAAATGACTGAGAGAGCATCTCCAAAATAGCATATCTTGTGGGTGATTCCTGGTATGAGGTGATTAATACCTATTAAAGTGGTCCAGGAAGAACATCTGGTGACCCAGTGACAGGGTTACTGTAGCACAAATTGCTGAAAGAGTTAATTCTGGCTGCAATGAAAGGAGTCACATGATGATGGTGATCCTACCCCAAGTTCTCTATACTCTAAACTCCCCAATTTGGATTGATGATAAATTCTTTAAACTCATTGAGAGGATTATTAATGATCTGCTCTGGGGAAGAAAGCGAGTGAGGCCAAAACTAGACCATTTCTATGAGCCCTTGGAGTGGGGAGGATTAAATCTTCCTTACTTCAAGGGCTACTTTACAGCTGGACAGTGATCTTTACTCTGTGACTGGGAGAAAAGTCCTCTGTGTAAGACCTTAGTTAAGAGATCTCCATATGACAACATATTTACTCTGTTGGAATCTGGTGGCTTATTTAATATCGAACAAGAATACAGAATGACTGGAAAGTTGTTTTAGAAATTGGCTGGGGATCTTTTATGTATACTCCTCTTTAGCATAATTTTCATTTACAGGAGCTTGATAAATTAGTCGGGGATAAGTTTTGGCAAAATAGTAATATCACTTATGTTTCACAGGTGGTGAGGAATGGAGAGGTACTTCCCTTCTTCTGTTTGGCACAGAGGGGGAATTTAGGTAATTTGAATTGGTTTAGATATTTTCAGATACCTTCAGCACTTGTTAGCATAAAAGAAACTTCACTGTTAGAGATTGATACTTTTTCATTTTTGAATGATATGATGGGGAGCCCTGGCCAGATGGTCAAGATCTCCCAATTATATTGTCAGGTCTGGTCATCAGAGAACATAGGTTCTATGTTTTGCTTGGTTTTCTGAGTTTTTGTGTGTTTCTGTTTAGTGCCTACGCCTTGCCTTGAACCACGTTCACACTGTGGGTTGTTTTGGAGCCAACGCCCAGCTTCTTGTTTGGTTTGTCTACTTAGGGTTAATACTCAGGTGCTGGCTGAGTGGCTTCTCTGAATCTGGTCCATTCAGGACCTGGGGGTGGGATTTCTTCCTGCATATATACCTACCTTCCTCTCTGCTCCTTGCTGGTTTTTGCAATTCCTTGCTATTCCTGCTTGCGTTGTATAGTGTATCCTGACTGCTGATTTGACCCTTGGCTTGTACCTGACTACTCTACCATCTTCCGATTTCGTACCTTGCTATTCCTGGTTTTGACGCGGCTTCCTGACCATCCATTTGGTGTTTTGTCTGTCGTGTTTGTTGATCCCTGTTCCCTGCACCTTATACAGTGTATTTCGCAGTCCTCGTGGTTGTCGCCCCACGGTTTAGCGTGGATGAGGCAATAGGCAGGGACAGAGGGTTGGGTAAGCTCAGGGCACACGCTCCTCTGTTGTCTTTTTATCCCAACCTTGACAGAAAAACCAGCCAGAAAATACCTGTAACCAGTATACTGCCAGCTATGTTTATTCCACCTATGGAGCAAATGTCAGTGGTGGTAGCTCAGGTCCAGGCCTTGACCAATTTGATTCAGGATCTTGCTATACGCCTTCAGGTTCAGAAAAACATGCAGGCCTCGACTCCTGTGTCTGCACCCCAGGTTCCCACACCTGCACCTGAACCTAAGGTCCCCCTTCCTGATTTTTTTTACGGTGACCGTAAGAAATTTTTTCTGTTTCGGGAAGGATGTATTTTGTATTTTTCTTTACGACCTCGGTCGTTTGTAACTGAAGCGCAAAAGGTGGGTTTGGTTATGCCTCTCCTGCGCGGAGACCCCCAAACCTGGGCCTTTTCTTTACCCACTGCCTCTCCTTTGTGTTCATACCTTGACGAGTTTTTTGTTGCGCTGGGTCAGGTATATGATGAGCCAGATCGCCCAGCGTTAACTGTATCCCAGTTATTGTCTCTACGTCAGGGTGGACAGATGGCAGAAAATTACTGTGCTAGTTTTAGACAATATGTGACCGATTCCGGGTGGAATGATAGGGCTTTGAAAGACCTTTTCATGACTGGACTGTCTGACCGTGTGAAGGATTTGTTGTTAGCCCATGCTGAACCTAAAACACTTGACGAAGCTATGACCCTGGCCGTCCGGGCAGATAGACGTCTAAGATCCAGGCGACCTCCTCGGGTGTCTCCTGCTCCTCAGCCGATCCTCAATCCGGTCTCCAGCCAATCCGGACCGGAACCGATGGAACTCGGCAGTATTACGCCTAAGCAGAGAAGGGAACATCGTACGAGGAATCATTTGTGCTTCTACTGCGGGAGTCCGGATCATCTGCTGAAGTCCTGTCCGAAGAAAACCTCAGCAGGAAAACTTCCGCTCCTAGACAGTTATCGGGAGGACTGTCTAGGAGCTCAGGTACCCTCTAATGTTTCTAGAGTATTTTTGCCCTGCACCGTCTCTTTCCAGTCAGCCTCACGTGTTGGACAGGCTTTCTTGGATTCTGGTTCAGCCGCCAACTTCATTGATTTTGAATTTGTTTCCCAAATATTGCCTTCTTTGATTCCCCTGTCCCCTCCTATCCAGGTGTCTAGTGTCGATATGACCCCTCTGCAAGCCGGTTTGGTCAAATTCCGTACTCCTGAAATAAGACTGGTGGTGGGTGCACTACATATTGAATATTGTTCTTTCCTTGTAATGAAAGATTTGTCTATGGACATTATTCTGGGTCTTCCTTGGCTTCAGCTGCACAATCCGGTTATTGATTGGGTGAGTCAGGAATTAGTTCACTGGGGCCCTCAGTGTAAGGCCCATATGTCTCAAGTTTCCCTTTGTTCTACCAATGTATGTGATTCTGAGATCCCGGAGTTTATTTCAGATTTTGCAGACGTTTTTTCGAAACCTGTGTCTCAAGTCTTGCCTCCACACAGAGACTTTGATTGTAAGATTGATCTATCACCTGATGCCAAGTTACCTAAGGGTCGGATTTACAATCTGTCTGTGCCAGAAAGAGAGTCTCTAAAACAATACATCGATGAGAGTTTGGCTATAGGACACATTCGGCCTTCCGAATCTCCTACGGGGGCTGGTTTCTTTTTTGTTGAGAAAAAAGATGGGGGTTTGAGACCATGTATTGACTACCGTGAACTTAATAAAATCACTATTAAAAACTCTGGACCGCTTCCCCTCATCCCGGACCTCCTGAATCAGGTTCCAGGGGCCAACTGGTTCTCCAAATTAGATCTACGGGGAGCTTATAACCTGATTCGGATCCGGGAAGGGGATGAGTGGAAGACAGCTTTTAATACGCCTCTGGGACATTTTGAGTATCTGGTTATGCCTTTTGGTTTAAGCAATGCCCCAGCTGTATTCCAAGGTTTTATGAATCATATCTTTCATGACTGTATTGGGGTTTTTATGGTGGTCTATCTGGATGATATCCTGATATTTTCTTCTGATCTGGATTCACACCGTAAACATCTTCGTCTGGTGTTATCCCGTCTGCGTAATCATTCTCTGTTTGCTAAACTAGAAAAATGCATTTTTTGTGTACAAAAAGTTTCATTCTTGGGTTATGTGGTCACTCCTTCCGAGGTTCAGATGGATCCGTGTAAGGTTCAGGCAATCACGGATTGGGTTCGGCCCACGGATTTAAAATCCCTTCAACGTTTTCTTGGTTTCGCCAATTATTACAGGAATTTTATCAAGAACTTTTCCGTAATTGCCAAGCCGCTCACGGATCTTACCCGCAAGGGGGCTGATCCCAGTAACTGGTCTCCTGCTGCGTACTCTGCGTTTGAGGAACTCAAGAAAGCGTTCTCCTCTGCGCCTGTGTTAATTCAACCTGATCTCTCTCAGCCATTCATTGTTGAGGTAGATGCTTCTGAGGTCGGTGTAGGGGCAGTTTTATCTCAAGGGTCAGCTGCTCTCACTAACCTCAGACCATGTGCATTCTTTTCCAAGAAATTCTCGTCTTGTGAAAGGAATTATGATATTGGGAATCGCGAGCTCCTTGCCATCAAATGGGCGTTTGAAGTGTGGCGCCATTTCCTGGAAGGAGCTCTTCACCCAGTGACAGTGATCACAGATCACAAAAATCTTGTGTACTTGGATAATGCAAAACGTCTCAATGCCCGTCAAGCTAGATGGGCGTTGTTTTTCTCTCGTTTTAATTTTGTGGTCACTTTCCGACCTGGTACCAAGAATGTCAGGGCTGACGCCTTGTCTCGGAGTTTTGGTATCCCTGAGGGTCCTGAGTCGGAACCCGGTAACATCTTACCTGCTGGTACTGTTTTGGCAGCCATCTCCTCTCACCTCTCAGATCAAATTCGCTCCAAACAAAATTCTGCCCCAAGAGACCTTCCGGAAGGCAAAATGTTTGTTCCCTTGTCCCTTCGATTGAGAGTGTTAGAGGAGACACACTGTTCCGTACTAGCAGGTCATCCAGGTGTTCGGGGAACACTAGATCTACTGAAAAGAAACTACTGGTGGCCACATATGAATACTGACGTTCATGCATTTGTTCTAGCTTGTCAGGTCTGTGCGCGAGGAAAGGTCCCCAGGAGACGTCCTGAGGGACCTCTTCTCCCGCTCCCAGTGCCAGACAGGCCTTGGTCTAACGTGTCTATGGATTTTGTTACCGATCTGCCACTCTCTCAAGGGTTCTCTGTTATATGGGTGGTGGTGGATCGTTTCTCTAAGATGGGCCATTTTGTTCCGCTAAAGAAGCTGCCTTCAGCAGAGGAATTGGCAGATCTATTTATTCAACATATTGTGCGTCTCCACGGTATTCCTGATGAGGTTGTGTCTGACAGGGGGGTACAATTTGTGGCTAAGTTTTGGCGAGCTTTCTGTTCTAAGCTTGAGGTAAAATTGTCCTTTTCCTCTGCCTTCCATCCCGAAACGAATGGGCAGACGGAGAGGATGAATCAAGAGCTCATACAGTACCTTCGTCTTTTTGTTTCTGACTGTCAACATCTGTGGGTCTCATATCTTCCGTTAGCAGAGTTTGCCATCAACAATCACACTAGTTCATCCACACTCACATCTCCTTTCTTCTGTAATTATGGATTCCATCCCAGGTTTTCCTTCTCGTCATCGTCAGTTTCGGATACCCCTCGTGCTGAGTCCATAACTAACCAACTGTGCACAGTGTGGTCGCAAGTTCAGCAGAACTTGAAAAGAGCACAAAGTTTAATGGTCCATTCATCCAGAAGTAGGCGTACTGTCTCTGAAACTTTTGTTGTGGGTGACAAGGTCCTATTGTCTACTAAGAACCTTAAGTTGAAAGTTCCGTCTCTGAAATTGGCTCCTAGGTTCATTGGTCCGTTTACCGTAACTCATGTTATTAATCCGGTATCGTTCAAGGTGGCGTTGCCCTCTGACTGGCGGGTTCACAATACGTTTCACAAGAGTCTGTTGAAACGCTATGTGGATCCTGTGGTACCCCTCCCTGACCCTCCCTCGCCATCTGTGGTGGAGGGTGATCTCGAGTATGAGGTAGAGAGGATTGTCGATTCCAGACTGGTCAGGAACTCTCTTCAATACCTCATTCATTGGAAGGGTTTCGGTCCTGAGGATAGATCCTGGGTCCCTGCTAGGGATGTTCATGCTCCACGATTGGTTAAATCTTTTCATCGGGACTATCCGTCTAAACCATCCTTAGGGTCTAAGGGTCCGGAGGCCCCTCGTGGAGGGGGGGTACTGTCAGGTCTGGTCATCAGAGAACATAGGTTCTATGTTTTGCTTGGTTTTCTGAGTTTTTGTGTGTTTCTGTTTAGTGCCTACGCCTTGCCTTGAACCACGTTCACACTGTGGGTTGTTTTGGAGCCAACGCCCAGCTTCTTGTTTGGTTTGTCTACTCAGGGTTAATACTCAGGTGCTGGCTGAGTGGCTTCTCTGAATCTGGTCCATTCAGGACCTGGGGGTGGGATTTCTTCCTGCATATATACCTACCTTCCTCTCTGCTCCTTGCTGGTTTTTGCAATTCCTTGCTATTCCTGCTTGCGTTGTATAGTGTATCCTGACTGCTGATTTGACCCTTGGCTTGTATCTGACTACTCTACCGTCTTCCGATTTTGTACCTTGCTATTCCTGGTTTTGATGCGGCTTCCTGACCATCCATTTGGTGTTTTGTCTGTCGTGTTTGTTGTTCCCTGTTCCCTGCACCTTATACAGTGTATTTCGCAGTCCTCGTGGTTGTCGCCCCACGGTTTAGCGTGGGTGAGGCAATAGGCAGGGACAGAGGGTTGGGTAAGCTCAGGGCACACGCTCCTCTGTTGTCTGTTTATCCCAACCTTGACATATATAAACTATTAACTAAAGTACTATTTGACAAGTTTGCTTCCCCTGGCCAAAAAGCCTGGAGACTTGACTCTCCTATGATCACGGCAGAGGATTGGGGAAATATATGTAATTATTTAAGATTTTCTTCTCATAATTGGAATAACATTTTAATACAATTTAATATCTTGCACAAAGTGTATATCACGCCAATATGACTTAATAAATGTTGTTTACAAGATTCTTCGAACTGTCCATGATGTAATGCACATCAGGCGAATTTATTACACATGTTTTGGTTCTGTCCTGCTTTAAAATTCTATTGGAGTTTAATATATGTTTGGGAGGTAATAGAGACGCATCGCATCGCTTAGGGTGGGTGGGATGGGTAGGGTGGACTGGGTAAGGATAGTAATTATTTGATTGATCAGATAAGTATTGATTTTAATGATGTGGTTTTCTAAATAAAAAAAATAACATTTTTCAATTAAAAAAAACAAAGTGGTCCAGGAAGAACATCTGGTGTCCCAGTGACAGGGTTATGGAGACCCAAGGCTCATTGATGCGCTTGAGCAATGAAGACTAACCCATCTGGTCTGATCCTACAGAAGAGTTACTGTAGCACAAATTGCTGAAAGAGTTTATGATGGCTGCAATGAAAGGAGTCACATACAGTAGGATTCTCTGGGTAATATTCTGCTATGAAACTGTGGGGCCTGGCAGTCATGTGGATTTAAAATATACCACCTACCTAAACAATGCAGCAGGTCAAGCACATGCCTTCATGCCAATGGTGTTCCTTGCCACACAGCAAAAGTTCAAGACATTTGTGCTATGTGCTTGAAAAACAAATCTGACTCATGGAGGCCCTACCTTACAACTAACCAACCTTAAAGAATTTGCTGCTAAGGTCTTGGTGTCATATACCACAGAGCTATTTCAGAGGTCTTGTGTAGTCCATGCTTCAATGGGTCAGAGCTGTTTTGGTGACACAAAGGGCACCTGGCAGATCTTATAGCTGATCCGTATTTAGCAAAGTATATAGAGTAGGTTTATATTCTTGGTAATTACAACAGTGGTATAAACCTCTTTAAAAATCTAATGAGTTAAAGGGGTAAAAAAAAGAGAAAGACGTTTTTTGTTGCTTTTAAGTACAAAAGGCAAAACATAGTAAAGCTTTTTTCTTATTGATTTCACAAGAGGGAAAAAAACGTTATGTCTCTCGGTATAAAATTAGAAGCACACAGGGTTACAGTAAGGACAAATAGTCTATAAAGGCAGTATATTATAGATCTGTACAACATACAGTATATAAACTCCTTTGTGGCACTCTGCTCAGCTGTCATAGGGTTCCCACCCCCTTGATAGAGAATTCAAAGTGACAGCACTGGAGACTGTAGATAATGTTGCGTTTCACGTTTATTATACGTGTGTGTGAACGTTTTCGGCCACTACTTGGGCCTTCGTCAGACACTGTAATCAGATACAAATAATAATTGTACAAAAGTGCGAACAACATAAGTTTTACAGAGTAATGCAAAGTAACATCAATTGCATAAATCACGTCAGTTTCTATAAAAATAGTTGTATATACAATGTTTATTTTAATTAACACGGCGCAAACATATTACCAAAAGGGGAGACAATAGGACTGATGTCTATTAAACGGGTTGTCCGAGTTATGACAAAAAATATATAGCACTGTAAATCTGATGGGCAGCAATATATAACTAAGTTAAGCAAGTTTTAGGCAAAAAAATCCATATTTCCTAATTTCCCTGGTTCTCTTCTGGTCTTTGTTTACAAGCAATAACAACAATCTCAGCCCCTCCAACCTTCTCTGCAAAGGCAGTGAATACAAGTGCTGAGTGACATGTCTGCCTGCTGGAATACTCAGCAGCACGTTGTATGTGTAG
This sequence comes from Rhinella marina, assembly GCA_900303285.1. NCBI lineage: Eukaryota > Metazoa > Chordata > Amphibia > Anura > Bufonidae > Rhinella > Rhinella marina. The sequence continues at coordinate 96,877 of ONZH01021335.1, read as the reverse complement.
GACTACAAGTCCCAGCTGTACAATGACACTGCTAATACATACAGGAATTTCTCCCTACCTGTTCTTGTACAATACAATTCCTCTACAGCTCTTGTGCCCAGCATTTGTCTCCTCTCACTGCTGCAGCTACTGTTTGTTGTAAAGCGTTGAGCCCTCAGTGTGTTCTGGCTGAAGGGGTTAATGTTTTATCTGAAGGAAACCAGGGAGAGAGCAGATAGCAGCCCGGCAAAGAAAGGGGGCGTGGCCAGTGACGTCCCCTGTACAGACTGTTATCTGAACTCTGAGGCTTGTGAACGAAACATCACAGAGCAGAGAGATAAAGTGACATCACAGGTCATGTGACCCTCAGTCAACTCTGAGAAACCAGCAGCTTTAGAAACACAAAGTATATGGGAAAGTTGTTATACCTGACAAGTTAGATACATATAAAGAACAAAAAAATAACTCGGACAACCCCTTTAATCCATCGGTCATATGCACATTCTTACATATAGCAGCCAAATTCCGGTACAGCGTTTTGTCAAAGGAATATATAGATATTTGTGTACACATAATCAATCTAGATTTATATGGTTCCATCTATTAAACATGTGTCCCCAATACATCTAAGGAGGTGAGGAGGCTTTATCTGAAAATCCAGTTAAGGTACTGAAACATCTAGGGTATATGCAGGTGAACATTATACATACCTAGGCCGCTTGGGTATACAGAAAATAGATAAAGCTGGTTTGGAGTTGGCGCTGTGGAAAGTTCCTCTGGGAATGCGCATGAAGGCCGGGTTCAGCGTCCCCCATTTAAACATGGGAGACGCGCGAACCGGAAGTGACGCGCCAATGCGTTCCACAGACCGGAAGTATCGGGAGTTGGAGCGCAGAATATGCCAGGGAGTCCGCAGCATACAGATATAAATAAACTAAAGTCATAGAGAACGGAGAAATGGTGGATATAGACTAAAGGAACTAACAGGAAAGATAAGTGGGTGACACTAGGGGAAAAAATAATGATAAAAATTGAAACATAAGGAGACAATACGAAATAAAAAGAAATAGCAATATAGAGAGAAGACTAAATAATGAAATAATTGAAAAAATAAAAAACAGAATAAAAATAATGGAATAAGTAAAATTAAAGATAGAAGACATGTAATTTCAGAGAATTATGGGGAAAGTATAAGAAAGAAGGAGGGGGAGAAGGAGAGAAGCAATGGAGGTGGGAGTGAACGAAAAAGAAAGGGAAAAATTGAAAAATTGAGAATACTCATCATAGATTGTTATTGTAGAGATCAACTAAAGGATACCCAATTGCGGTAGTCGGTATTCAATGGGCCTATAAAAAAAGAGAATTGGTTTATTAATCAATCATAGTTGATAAGTTATAACAGACTGTATAGTTCATACTCTCTATTGAGACCCTTGGGTTCTAGTGTCTGTAACGTATGTATCCAGTATGCTTCCCGCTTTTTGAGTTGTCTCACCCGATCACCACCTCGACGTTGTGGTGGTACATGCTCTATAATCTGGAACCTGAGTTGTGCTATCCTATGTTTTGTCGAGTGAAAGCGGGCAGGGACCGGTAATAGGAGATTACCACGACGTATGGTCGACTTATGTTGACATATTCTGTCACGTATTTTTTGTGTGGTTTCACCCACATAAAGGAGGCCACACGGGCATTTTAACAGGTATACAGCAAAGTCTGTGTCACAGGTAAAGAAGTCCTTAATAGGGAATTCCTTACCTGAGTGTGGATGATAAAAAGTGGGACCCTTTGTGATATGGTTACATTGTAATCAATGTAGGCATGGAAACGTACCCCGTCTCTGTGTCTTCAGAAATGACTGCCTCGAGACCTGTTCGAGTGACCCTATGTCTGCTCTTACAAGAATGTCGCGAACATTTTTGGGTCTACGAGCACATGGCACTGGTGGTTGTTGGAATTCTTCAATTTCTGGATACGCCTTCCGGAGAAGGGACCAGTGTTTGTGTAGTATGTTGGTAACTTTCCTACTGGTTGGGTGGTAAGTATGGACAAAAGGAATTCTATTGCCCTGATTACGTTTCTGGATTGTGTTCTGAGTGGAAAGGCCTAGGAGCTTAGAGGGATAGCCTCTGGTGAGGAATCTGTTACGCATTTCCTCAAGTCGTCTTTTTTGTAATTCTGGTTCCTGTACTATTCTGCGTACCCGTTGGAATTGTGAGCCTGGCACTGCTTTTTTGGTATTGTGAGAGTGAAAACTGTCAAAATGTAAAAGGTTATTCCTATCTGTGGACTTCCGGTATAGGTCTGTATTGAGTTTGCCCAACTGGGCTTTGGTAATTTTGGTATCAAGGAAATTAATTGATTGTTTTATCATGGTGAATAGTGAACTGTTAATTGTGATATATAGAATTGAGGTAGTTGTGGAATGTCAATAGTGATTCTGCTGAACCAACCCAAATACAGAACACATCGTCAATGTACCTTTTCCAGGTTTTGACATGTGTTTGGAACATGATGTGTGGATATAGATATGTCTCTTCGAAATCCGCCATAAAGCAGTTAGCATATGGGGGGGGCCATATTAGACCCCATTGCCGTACCTTGTATTTGCAAGTAGAAGTCATCCCCAAACAGAAAGAAATTGTTGAGTAGTACCAGTTCTACCAGTTCTACACAGAGTGTTTGTACATCCTTGTGTAAATCTGTGCTGTCGAAGAGTTTTTTAACTGCCTCAATACCCCTATGGTGTTCAATCGATGTAGATAGGCTAGTCACATCCCAAGTGACTAGAATACTGTCTGTTTCTAGGTCATCTATGCTCCTGATGAGTTCCAAAAATGTTGAAGTGTCAAGGAGAAATGATTTTGTTTGTTTTATGTATGGAGTTAGTATTTTTTCAATGAAAATCAATAGTGGTGACAATATCGAATCTGTAGATGCCACGATTGGTCGGCCAGGTGGATTATTAAGATCTTTGTGTATCTTGGGCAAAATATAGAAAACTGGTGTAACAGGATTGGATTTGGTTAGGAAAGTCGCAGTAATTTTGTCAATGGTGCCTTTGTGTAAGTATCTCTCTATTACCTCTGAAATGTATCTTTTTATCTGTATGGTAGGATTTTGTGGCAGTTTTTTATATACTGTAGTGTCTCTTAATTATCGATTGATTTCAGCAGTATACCTATGCTTGTCCATCACTACTAAAGCACCCACCTTGTCGGCTGGCTTGAAGATTAGGTGGTTAGTTTGTTTTAAACTATAAAGTGCCTGTCTCTCATGTGGGCTTAAGTTGGACAAATATTTGTACTTCCGCTGTGTCATGTCTTTCTGGAAAGCGTTAAAGTCCTTTTGGACTAGCTCAATGAAAGTCTCTACAGGGGAGTGATTTCTTGGCGGTAGATATGTACTTTTATTTCCTAAGCCAAGTTCCTTAATGGATATCAGCGACCTAGATTGTGTATTAGTAGTAGTGTTTTGTGTGGGTTGTGAGGAAAAATGTGCCTTAAGACGTATATTTCTAAATAACCATTGTAAATCAAGATCCAGTTGGAATGTATCCAGCTGATAGGATGGACAGAATGAAAGTCCCTTCTGCAATAAACTTAATTCAGTTAGGCTTAAGGTACTAGATGAAATATTTATTACGAGATTGTCTACCTGAGATCTTGTCGTAATCGAGGTAGAGGTCTGGGATCCTCCTTAGATGTATTGGGGACACATGTTTAATAGATGGAACCAGATAAATCTAGATTGATTATGTGTGCACAAATATCTATAAATATCTTTGACAAAACGCTGTACCGGAATTCGGCTGCTATATGTAAGAATGTGCATATGACCAATGGATTAATAGACATCAGTCCTATTGTCTCCCCTTTTGGTGATATGTTTGCGCCGTGTTAATTAAAATAAACATTGTATATACAACTATTTTTTATAGAAACTGACGTGATTTATGCAATTGATGTTACTTTGCATTACTCTGTAAAACTTATGTTGTTCGCACTTTTGTACAATAATTATTTGTATCTGATTACAGTGTCTGACAAAGGCCCAAGTAGTGGCCGAAAACGTTCACACACACATATAATAAACGTGAAACGCAACATTATCTACAGTCTCCAGTGCTGTCATTTTGAATTCTCAACATACAGTATACCCACAAAATATCTGTGTGCATGGGTTCAAAAAGTGACATGTTGGCAAGTTAGGAGGTCTCATTAGCGGAGATATGTGAGATCAGTCCTTTAAACTGAGCAACTGCAATGATCTACAGATTATCTAGAGCCCTTCAGTAATGTTGGGAGATTTATATAGGAAATCTCCAACATATCAATGGCAAGGCGCTCCACAAAAGGGTTCAGAAACTCAGACATGCCCCATTGTTTGGGACAGCCCTAGTGATGTATGACAAGTCCATACTTACCAACATTTCAGTTTTTAACATAGGGGCATATAAGCCCTGCCCCAGAAATGCCCCTGAACCCGCCCAGAAATAACCACTTATGGGTGGGATTTGAATTAGCCCCAACTATTTTGGGCCTGGGACAGTCCTGGAAAATTCAGGACAGTTGGCAACTATCTATGTCAGCAAATCAGTGGATTTCCCATTGAAGTGAAAGTTTACAAACTGTCTGCTGATTAGTAGGATTTCATTCCAGAGAGTTGAAGCAGCACAAAATGAATCTTGGAATTCTGTGTATGCCATACTGGAGCAAAAAATCACAACCTACTTTGCCTTCATAGTAATATATCAAATGAGACATTATTTTATTGGTTACAGTGAACTGTATAGTAGATGTTTAACCACATAAAACTGACTATCTATTGTATGATTTTATAATGAAAACACTGGTATGATTATCTGGTACCTTCTTGAACAATGTGCTGTGGTGTGCTCTATATCCAGACAAATTCAATGTGAATTGTACTTGATCTTCACACAGTTTGATTTTGTAAAGCTGATGGATGGGAAACACTTGAAAAAGCAAGAACCGAAAAATGCAGAGAACCCACAGCATGCACCTCGAAGTATCTTTCTGCCATCGTTACAAGAGACAGGTTTCATTGAATACATGGATCAAGGAGCCTGGCATTTGGCTTTTTACAATGATGGCAAGAAGAATGAGCAAGTCATAGTATTAACAACAGCAATTGGTACGTGTTCTCCTTTACTAACCAATGTTTGCCAATCCAAAACAATAAATCCTACATTAAGCAATAGCATAATAGAATGCATAAATTTATGAGTTGGCAAAAATGGCAAAAAATACATCAAATTTATGACAATGGGAGATGTGGATAGCCACAATTATACATGTTTTGTGCCAGAAAATGGTGCATGTCTTTAAGTTTTGTGAATTTTTCTTAATAAATCTTCCTATAGTTCCCATTTGATAGTAGTTAGAGATGAGTGAATCATCAAAAATTTGCTTCAGCGAATAATCGACAAATTTATGACAAGATTCGTTCTTAATCCGAATTTATTCGGTCGAATTTGCGTTAAAAAATAATCGTTGTTCACTACTGAACTGAATGCACAAGCATTAGCGTAAAAAGTGGGTACGAATCCTTAGCGTACTGTTGACTCGCGATTGCGTCATACACATGCACGAGGTTAGGCCACGGCGTACAGTCCTCAGAGGCAGTCCATATGAGGTAGAAAAGTAAGGTGCTCACTGTTGCACTGTTGCACCGGCTAAGTGCATAATTTACTAAAAACACCATACAATAAGTGAATAATAGGACACATTGCAGAACTTGAAAAAGAATACACACAATGGGCTAAAGTGCTTGAATATTGCTAAACCTATAAAAACATTATTGCTAAAATACTGCAAAGACATAATTATGCAAACATTTTAGTGCAATCAATTTCACATTTGCAAGCATAATAGGCTCAGATATACGTTTGAGTCTCTCCTCATGGCTGCTTGGCATAAAACACTGGAAAATTCAATTGTAAAATTCAATTGTAATCCACGTGAGGTAATTTTGTAATCCAAACAGGTAACGTGTAATCCACATTGATAATATAAAATAGCAGCAAATAGAGAACCCTTTTTGCAAAGTGGGCTCCCAAATAAACAGAGAAGGGGGCAATAAAAACAACATAAACTAAAAACCAACTAGCTCTCACCCATCAGGTGCAGTCCATGTTGTGGCTCCCATAGGTCCTCTAGAGGTGTCCTTTAAATCAGCCAGACTGACAGCCAGTTGAAGGGTGCCTCAGATGAGGGACCTGAAGTCCTCCTAGCTGGAACTGCTACTGAATGACATCAGAGGACGCTCCTGCCTCCTGTAGGCCAAGCTGGCTGCCGTGGTTGAGCTCCACTGCCCTCTTCTGCCAGAAGTCGGACTTGACCGGGTCCGGGTAGTGGTAGTGAATGCTGCAGCCACTTCACTTTTCCAGATACTCCTGCAGGGTCAGCAGGGGTAAGGACTTCTGGCTGCAGAGGTTGAGGCAAGGTTTCACCCAGGGAAGAACCGCCAGCTCCCCTGGCTGCTGCTGACTTCATTTTCCAGGGTAGTTGGTACTGGTGGATCACCGTGGACTGGAACGTAAACAATGATGTTATCAGCTGACCCAGCTGAAAGGACTGTGATGGTGGTGGTGGCAATCCAGGGTTCAGAGGCTCTGGCTGTGGCTTCTCCCTGAAAAGGAGGGTGCCATCTGGTGACTCCTGTAGGCAGCACACGTGTCCTTCGCCTGGTGGTTCCTCCGTCCAAACTTCTGGTGCTGATGCGCGTACCAAGGGCTTAGACAATGAGGCAACCCCGGTAGCAAAGAGGCCTTTCAGGGATGCCATGGGGGTATATTCCACCTGATCCCCCACATATAGGCTGTGACGAGGTTGGAGCAGGTACGGCCGTTTCACTGACCTGCGGCCCACAAAGTACTCCTTGCCATCCTCATCGTCCGCAAGGAAGCCACAGCCTCGCTCCGCTGAAAACCATAGGACAGTTCCCTTACGCCGCTCCAGTGTAGGGTCTCCCGGCCTCGGATGGTCCAGTACTTGGATGACCCAGTCTTCCACCACATTCTTGTAGTGAACACTCCAGCCGCCTTCGCCGCACCAGCCGGCATGACGAACATCGAGTCAGGGGTCGTGGGATTCTCTTGGCCAATTGTGACACTGTGATCTCCTCTGAACTGGCCGGTGGTTCGGGGTACTCGCTACCAAACACCATCTCTCCCCACTTTGGTCGCAGTTGCTTCACCTTGCTGTGGTATCTTGTTCACCTCTGGCTTGAACTGGAGAGGAGGGCGGAGTAACGAGGGGGGAGTCTTCACTCCCTATACGTGCAAATAGTTACGTACTATCTCTAATAGTAGTATTTTATTTTTTTATGCAGTAAAGGTGAGGTTTAGGCCTCCACCTAGTAAAGATGAGGCTTTGCTCAAGCAAGTAGCCCACCCTGACACTGTAGCATCTCTTGACAGAAGAGCTTGTGCTCTAAATAATTGGAGCGATATATTAGAGTAGCCATGTGCTGGAAACAATTTTTTCTTGAAATATGAGAAATTTCATTTAATGTTGTTCTGTATATGTTCTTTAACGCTCAGGTTTGTTTATAATGTATGCAATTTCTGCAGCCAAAGCTAGGATTCGATTCAAAGTAAGACGTTTTGAAAGAGAATACTTAATATTTCCTATATGTGTCTCCTCTGTTTGTAATCCACTCTTGGTGTTGGTTTCACCCATTCTAAAACTCAAAATAGCACTTAGCTCAATTATCAGAATTTCAGAAGTTGCTGGAACACTTTATAGGTCTGTGACTTCCATAACATTTTTTGGAGATTTTTCAAAAAATATTTCCTGATTCAACCAAAGTACTAATTTTTGCTGAATAGACCAGCTAGGCCCAATAAGTCCCATGGGGTCCAAGAAGTGGCTTCACAGTCTACATGATGATGGTAGAGTGGAATTATGATGACAGCTTTTTTATTATGTTATAGAAAGCATTAGCTATATACTACGGGAGAAGCACACATCTGTGAGCTATTGTTTTCAGCCGAGTATAAATTATAATAATGTCCAAAGGATAATTTAGACAACAGTTTAACTTATGGATCTTTCCAGGTAAATGTGCAACTTGATGTATGAGGAATTAGTCATATCCTCCAGTAAATCTAAATGGTGTGTCACCATTATTTCTAATATATAAAGCTGAGTGTATGTATGTATGTCCGTTAAAGGAATCCGCTCCGTCGCACCTACAATCATGAAATTTGGCACACAGGTACCTTAGGTGTCCGGGAAGGTTTTAGAATGGGTCTCAGCTCTCCAGGACGTACTGTTCCTGAAATATTCCAAAAAAAATGCATTAGCCAATAGAAGCCTGGTCACATGACCCTTATCAGCCAATAGAAGCTCGCAGACAGTTAGTCTCCACACACACAGACTGATTCACACCAGGTTTTCATAACAACCAAGCCATTTTCCTTCACTGCTATGGGTCTGTTTTAAAGGGGCACAGCGCTGTGGATGACACTGTTAAAAGGGTATTCCAGTTACCATAAATATACCTTATGTTTTAGACTAATTCATCATTAATCATTACCTAATATAATGTATATTTCACATATTTACCGTTCAGTAGTAACAAAAGATGTTTTCTTCCACTGCTACCCTCTGTGATTCCTCATAAATTACCATGCCATCGACCTGTAATTCAAGCCACCCTCAAAAGAGGGACTTAAAAACCCCTCCCCCAGATTTCACTAAGCCACGCCCCTGATTTTGTCAGGCCACGCCCCTTCCACTCCACAGCCGACGGGGATTGAAAAAAATGAAGGTAAAAATCAACTCCTGTCAGCTGAAGGGGTGGGAGGGAGGGTGGGTGACTTTCTCCCTGCAGCTCATGCTCAGACTGCACAGTGCCGCTGTCTGAGAGTGAGCTGTTCAAAAGGACATCCCTGTGTCCGTCCAAGCCCTGCGCCGGACGGAGGACAGGGAGTCTGAAAGCCGGACTGTCCAGCCTTAAACCGGACCTCTGGCCAACATAGGGGCAGGCTGCTGTTAGGGTGGTTTTAGTCTGGACAGTCTGGTTTTCTGGCTCCCCTTCCTCCGTCCGGAGCATTGCCTAGATGATGCTGGAATGTCCACCCTTTCAGTAGCTCATGCTCAGACAGCCTCTCCTCTGTGTCTTCATGGAGCCACAGGGCGTGGCATCATGTTTAGGGGCGTGACTTCATGGGGACCGGGGGGGTGGCTTCTCGCTTGAGGCCATGGCCGGTGAGGCTTGGCTTTCTGGGGTGAAGACAGTGGCCACCCTAGCTGTTGTGGAGGTCACAGTTAAAGGGGAGGGCGCAGTGGATGTTACTGTTAATGGGCAGGCTGCTGTGGAGGTCACTGTTAAAGGGGCGGGCACTGTAGAGCTCACTCTCGATATCTTTTAATGAAACACACGCACAAACATTAAATGAAATAGATGAAATATACCCAGGCGAAGCCGGGTCCTTCTGCTAGTATTCTATATTCATCAAACTCAGCAGTTTCTTCATAGATTCTGGACCTGCTGGAGTCCAGCAAACACTTTTGTCGTGCTTGTGATATATTGATGGCATTAAACTTTTTGACTCCCACGTACAAATTATCTTTTTTTCCCCCATATATCGAACCTGAGCTAGTGACTGTATAACTGTATTAATCTCACATCTAGGGCTCCATTTGGAAATGTATTTGTTCAGTTTTACATACATTATAGTGAATCATATTTCTCTAATGTCACTGATTTTATGACAATTTTATTCATCCGAAAAAAAATTCTATATACTCAAATACTTATTATAAGTTCTCGGTATATCAGAATAAAAGCTAGTATGATTATTTTTTTTACGGCAGAGGTAAATTTCTCTGCAATTGAGTCACTCATAGCACATTACATTTAGAGCTGAATCCAAACTTTAACGCAGTCTACTTTATGCCATTTTATTCACTCACAGAAATGATGGATGATTGCTCAACCAACTGTAATGGGAATGGAGAATGCATATCTGGGCATTGTCATTGCTTCCCGGGATTCTTGGGACCAGATTGCTCTAGAGGTAAAAAATTTCTGATTATTTGAATTTAACTGTTTAATATCTTCAAATAAAAGGAATTTAGGATAAAATATGAGTCTGTTTTAATTTTCATTTTTACACCCATGGGGCACAGGAAGTGAACAGTTCTGATATCCTAAAAAAAAATATTTCATTTGGCTGCTTCACCAAATTTCACAAAGAAATTCAATTTGTTACGTTACCCATCCTTGAAAACCTCAGATACCGCATTTATCACTGATCGTGGCATCTGACATAAAAATTGAGGCCTTTCAGGGGTTAATCAGGATAAAAAATACATACTCACTTTATCCATTTGCTAGTGGAAAGGCCGTCATGACCATCTTGATTGAAGAAACTGTGCAAAATCTTGTGCAGTCACGTGATCACATCATCACGCTGGCCGGACGTGATGATGTCACCATGTCCGGTCAGTGCAGTGATGTGGTGACGTCACAGCGCGCAAGATTTCATGCAGTTTCTTCAATCAAGATGATTTCCTGTATTGATGACCTATCGTCAGGATAGATCATCTATATCAAATCGGCTGGGGTCCAATTCCAGGCACCAGCCCGCCAATCAGCCATTTGAAGAGAATACAGCATTCATTTAAGAACTGCATTCTCTTCACTCTTTACCTTTTGTGCCATCAACATTGCAGTGGTAAGCAGGGGCGTTTCTAGGGTTTTAAAAGATCCGGGGCCCAAGCCCCAATACATAAATGCCATATCCTCAAAGTATCCTCCCTAAACACACACACACAAGCTCACCCTAGGACTAAAGACATATTTTACTTGCTGCATGTATACTACCAAACATGCAGCACTATACAGCACCACATACCTCTCACATCCAGTGGTGATATCTCCTATGATGTAGATGTTTTCTTTCCTCATCTTCTCCATTTGGGCCAGACAACTTCTTTCAGCCGCGTCTAGTTTCTGCAGAGTTTACCAAACAGACATTTTAGGTTCCTCACTTTTCTATTATCATCATCCTCCCCACCCTGCTACCCCAAAGTTATTCTGGTGCTGCCCGGAATACTGTGCCCACTGTACTGCCCAATGTCCCTGTACCACAGAAATTATACTGCCATACAGATTAGTCCACCTATAGTAATATAAACGTCCTACTAATAGCAATAATTCTCTCCCAGAGTGCCCTTATTAGTAATACTGACCCTTACAATGCCCCCAATAATGATACTGCTCCCAAGAGTGCCCCTATTATAGTGCCCTCCATATTGTGTCCAATAATAATGGCCACCATAGTGCACCCAATAAGGCTCTCCATGATATTAATAAGGCCCCCTTGTAGTACTTATCCACTATTATAGTCTCCCCAGTAGTTATAATGTCCCCTATAAGACCCCCAGTGGTTACTGTCTAATGCCCCTTATAGTGCTCCTGTAGTTATTGTGCTCCCCTGTAGTGCCCCAGTAGTTTAATGCCCTCCTGTGGTGCCGCCAATAGGCGTAATACCCTCCTGTAGTGCCCCAGCAATAATAAGGCCTTCCTGTGGTGCCTTTATAGGAATAATGCCCTTCTGCAGTGCCCCAGTACTAATAAGTACTTGCAGAGACCCCTTGTAGTTAACACTCCGACCCAATCAGTGCCTCCAGCAGGTATAATGCCAGCATTTAGTGCCCATAGCATTCACAAAGCCCCCACTACGGACAAGGTATAAAAAGAAAAACACCTGACTTCCCACTGCCGGAGGACACATATATACACACATGCATACATAGATAGATATATATAGACACACATATACACACATGCATACATACATATATATAGACACATCTATACACACATGCATACAGATACATTTACACACGGATAGATAGATAGATAGATAGATAGATAGATAGATAGATAGATAGATAGATAGATATAGACTCATATATACCCACCTGCATACAGATACATATAGACATATACACACATGCATGGATAAATATAGACACATATATATATATATATATATATATATATATATATATATATACATAGACATATATATATATATATAGATATAGATATATATATACACACACACACAACAAACACATATTAGGCATTTACCTTCCTTCTTGGAGTCTGCAGGATTGATGTAGTCAGGAGGCACTGAGGAGGGAGGGGGCTCCGTTGATAGCAGGCACAAGTCTCCTCTTCCTGACCTCGGCTTCCTCCTGAGCGCGGACCTCTGGGCAGCATCAATCAACGTCAGCAGGCACGTGTGTAGAGCCAGCTGCTCATTGGCTCAGCGTGCCTGCTGACGTGTAATGTTGCAGCCCTGCGGTCCCCAGCCTGCGCTCAGGAGTGAGCCCGACTCATAGCTTTCATGGATGAGCGGGCAGAACAACCCTACATTCTTCTAGGAGCAAGCGACCACAGTTATTTAACTGTATTGCAAGCAGCCATAACATTCGGGGCCCTGGTCAAAACATCCGGGGCTCAAGCCCCGAATGTTTTGACCTGGCGACGCCCCTGGTGGTAAGAAAGTGTAATTGCGGCTCCTCTGTCTCATTCACTTCAATGGGAAGGAACAGTTGCATTTGGTCTGCTACTTTCCATGGAAGTAAATGGAATGAAGGAGATGCAATTACACCTTCTCACCAATGCGATGTCAAAGACAAGGAGGCACACAGTGAAAAGAATGCAGCTCTTGCGCAAGCATTGCATTCTTTTTAAACAGATTATCGGCGGGGTGCCGGAAGTTGGACCCTAAAATAAATGAGAAAATGTCACTCAGAAATGAAAAAAAAACACCAAAAATGTAATAAGTTATAAATATATATATATATATATATATATACAGTACAGACCAAAAGTTTGGACACACCTTCTCATTCAAAGAGTTTTCTGTATTTTCATGACTATGAAAATTTTCGATTCACACTGAAGGCATCCAAACTGTGAATTAACACATGTGGAATTATATACTTAACAAAAAAGTGTGAAACAACTGAAAATATGTCTTATATTCTAGGTTCTTCAAAGTAGCCACATTTTGCTTTGATTACTGCTTAGCACACTCTTTGCATTCTCTTGATGAGCTTCAAGAGGTAGTCACCTGAAATGGTATTCCAACAGTCTTGAAGGAGTTCCCAGAGATGCTTAGCACTTGTTGGCTCTTTTGCCTTCACTCTGCGGTCCAGCTCACCCCAAACCATCTCAATTGGGTTCAGGTCTGGTGACTATGGAGGCCAGGTCATCTGGCGTAGCACCCCATCACTCTCCTTCTTGGTCAAATAGCCCTTACACAGCCTGGAGGTGTGTTTGGGGTCATTGTCCTGTTGATAAATAAATGATGGTCCAACTAAACGCAAACCGGGTGAAATAGCATGCCGCTGCAAGTTCCTGTGGTAGCCATGCTGGTTGAGTATGCCTTCAATTTTGAATAAATCCCCAACAGTGTCACCAGCAAAGCCCCCCCACACCATCACACCTCCTCCTCCATGCTTCACGGTGGGAACCAGGCATGTAGAGTCCATCTGTTCACCTTTTCTGCGTCGCACAAAGACACGGTGGTTGGAACCAAAGATCTGAAATTTGGACTCATCAGACCAAAGCACAGATTTCCACTGGTCTAATGTCCATTCCTTGTGTTCTTTAGCCCAAACAAGTCTCTTCTGCTTGTTGCCTGTCCTTCGCAGTGGTTTCCTAGCAGCTATTTTACCATGAAGGCCTGCTGCACACAGTTTCCTCTTAACAGTTGTTGTAGAGATGTGTCTGTTGCTAGAACTCTATGTGGCATTGACCTGGTCTCTAATCTGAGCTGCTGTTAACCTGCGATTTCTGAGGCTGGTGACTCAGATGAACTTATCCTCCGCAGCAGAGGTGACTCTTGGTCTTCCTTTACTGGGACAGTCCTCATGTGAGCCAGTTTCTTTGTAGCTCTTGATGGTTTTTGCGACTGCACTTGGGGATACTTTCAAAGTTTTCCCAATTTTTCGGACTGACTGACCTTCATTTCTTAAAGTAATGATGGCCACTCGTTTTTCTTTACTTAGCTGCTTTTTTCTTGCCATAATACAAATTCTGTCTATTCAGTAGGACTATCAGCTGTGTATCCACCTGACTTCTGCCCAACACAACTCATGGTCCCAACCCCATTTATAAGGCAAGAAATCCCACTTATTAAACCTGACAGGGCACATCTATGAAGTGAAAATCATTTCAAGTGACTACCTCTTGAACTCATCAACAGAATGCCAAGAGTGTGCAAAGCAGTAATCTAAGCAAAAGGTGGCTACTTTGAAGAACCTAGAATATAAGACATATTTTCAGTTGTTTCACACTTTTTTGTTAAGTATATAATTCCACATGTGTTAATTCATAGTTTTGATGCCTTCAGTGTGAATCGAAAATTTTCATAGTCATGAAAATACAGAAAACTCTTTGAATGAGAAGGTGTGTCCAAACTTTTGGTCTGTACTGTATATATATCATAAAATTATATATTCCCATACTAATTATGACCCAAAAAAGCAATTCTATCTATTAATATTCTTGCTGAACATCTTAAGAAATGTTGGAATTTCTTTATTCATGCATTCCCCTAGACTACAAAAATTAATATAAATTAAATGATTTGAAGTAGATAACTTAAAATGATGTAAATATTGCCCGGATATGCAATCAGTCAGATAGGCGCGGTTCTCACCTCTGAGACCCCCTTAAAATGTGCCCCCCAAAAGTGAAGGCTAGCTGAATAGAGAGCATATCGCGCAAGCCCAGCAATTGCTGCATTCACTTCTATGGGACTCCAGAAACAAACAAGCCAGTGCTCAGCTATTTTTGGCAGTCCTATAGAAGTTAATGGAGAGTGGCAGCACATGTGCGGCTGCTCACTGCTCACTTTGGGGGCTGGTTTTGGAGATAGATGTAGATCCTACCTTTGGGACTGGCACAGAATGTGAGATAAAAAGGGAAAAAAATTTTTTTGATCTGTAAGGCAAAAAATGGCTGGTTCTTTAAGGAGTTGAAGCATACTGTGTGGAAATACTTTAGAGTTAGTTAATATTGAATGAAATTGCTTTTTATTATTACTGACAGGAGCACAGAACATTTAGAATATATCAAAAAGCAGAAATTCTTAGATTTGAAATTGTTTTATGAAGGTGTTAATTGAAATGTGGAAGGCACTAATTAAATTAACACAACTTGGAAGGGTATGTGACTGTGGAGTACTGAATAGCGTAGAGTGGAGAGATACAGAGGAGAACAGGGCTGGCAGCACTTAGCGTTGTCCGCATTATGTGTCAGCAGATGCATTCTTTCCTTACTTCTCTTTGCTCAAGAACTAACAGAATAGCAAAGGAAAGTGAGAAATGTACAGAACTGTCAGCAGTCAGTACTGGTAACAAGTTACATAGGAAGGGACACAGGTGGAATGGGTACCTATAGAGAGCCAGGCACAGGGGTTGTGGGACAAGAGGCAGGTTGAAAAGCCTACCAGCTCTGTATGTTCCACATAGTCATTTTTTATACTTAGTAGAATGCTGAAGATGGACTTTTCTTAGCAACTTTCAGATCTGGTTAGAAACGCTTTACATGCTGTTTTCTAAGCATATTTCCCTAATAAAGTATATTACGACAATGATTCACATCCCTGTCCCTACACAATATTAAAAATAATGCAAAATGACAGTTAAACTTAAGTATAATAGTTAATTCTATTTTTTGCTTTATAAGCTGTACCTTTTTTAACCCAAAAAGAGAAGGAAAAATGGAAGTGCGTCTTATAAAGTGAATGCTAATAAGCACTTCCATTATGGAAGGGCTCACTAGTTTGCAGGAGGCACAAAGAGTAGTGATTGTAGTCCAATGTCGTTAGGTCGTAAGCCCCGAAGAAGACCAGGGAACGGTCAGTGCAGGAAGATTGTGTCATCTGGAGCAGGAGCAGCAAGGTAATTTATTTATTAAGTCTAACCTGAGGCCTGATGAAGATTGGGGATCTGATTGGGGATCTGATTGGGGATCTGATCCAAGCTACGATAAAATTTGAGGGTCTGATTGTGGGTGTCTGAAACATATTGCGGGTCTGATCTGAAATCTAATAAAGATTGAGATTGAGGTCTTACTGGGTGGTCGGTCTGATATGAGGTCTGATGAAGTTTGAGGTCTGACCTGAGGTATGACAAAGATTGGGGGTCCGATGAAGACTGGGGGTCTAATATGAGGTCTGATAAAGATTGGGGGCTTATTTGGGTGTCTGATAAAGATTGGAGGTCTGTTCTGAGGTCTGATGAAGACTAGGGGTCTAATCTGAGGCCTGATAAACATTGGGGGTTAATTTAGGTGTCTGAAAAAGACTGGGAGTCTGAACAGAGGTCTGATGAAGGTAGAGGTCTAATAAAGATTGAGGGTCTGATTTGGGGGTCTTATGAAGATTAGGGGTCTCATTTGGGGGGGTCTGATGAAGATTGGAGGTCTGATAGAAAAATATTTTTTTCTGATTTTTCTCCTCTAAAACCTAGGTGTGTCTTATAATCAGGTGTAGAAACGTAATGGGCGTGTCAAGACCTAGTGGCAGACACAAAGAGAGCGCAAAAAACATAGAGTAGTACGTTCAATGTCACGAGAGGACCAATCAAGACAAGTGAGTGCTCACCTTAGGCAGTTGTGCAACGAATAGGCACAACACTATTGTAGACTTATTGGTATGTGTCATACGTTATCCGTGGCTGGATCTGCTGCCCATAGGAGAGGATCCTTGTTGAAGAGGAGGCCCAATCCCACAAGGAGACCGTATGTAGAGAGGGTATATCCTATTTCAGGCGCAATTAATTCAAAGCCATAGGAGCCAATGCAGTTGAATGAGGAAATCTTCTTTTATTTATACAAACAATACAATGTAACAGAAATAACGCGTTTTTAGGGGTACTAAAGCCCTCTTCTTCAGGTATAAGCCATAACCCTTATACCTGAAGAAGGGGGCCTTAGTACCCCTGAAACGTGTTGTTTCTGTTACATTGTATTGTTTGGATAAATAAAAGAAGATTTCCTCATTCAACTGCATTGGCTCCTATGGCTTTGGATTAATTGCGCCTGAAATAGGATTTACCCTCTCTACATTATAATCAGGTGTGTCTTATAAAGAGAAAAATATAGTATTTCATTATGGTCTCCTTTTGACATTTTTTAAATTCTCTAAATGGTCAACCATTCATGTGTAGTAGCTTTATCTATGCTAGAGGAGAAAATAGATTTTATCCCTCTAGGACAATAAATGGATTTGCCTGTGCTCCAGTAACTAACCGCAGAAGCCTACTAATATGAAGTAGAGTGCATAATTGGGGTCAAAATTTGTTGAAACCTGTGGGAAAAGATGTGTTGATGGCCCATCTCTTTTCTTAGATGAAGGCAAATCGAGAGGAATTATGCCATAATGCTATGTGACACAATAATTACTAAATTATGCCACCTTATAGTGCAAAACCAGGGCGTAGCTATAGGGGAAGCAGGGGAAGCGGCTGCTTTGGGGCCCAAACTCACAAGGGGCTCCCTAGGAAGAGAACTAAAATATTTTATTGCCAGAGCACCTTCCACAGTATTATATAATGACATTATATACATTAACACTGTAGGAAATGGAGGGAGCAGCTGCCAGGCCTCATCTGAGAGCTTGCTCTTGACTAGCCACAGGAGTGGATGTTGGATGTGAGTTGTGAAGAAGTTTCTAGAGGGGAGGGCCCCGTTCAAAAATGTGCTATGGGGTCCAGTCAATTCTAGTTACGCCACTTTGCAAAACTATTTAGAGTTCATATAAGACTACTAAATAATGCATTCATAACAGTGCCTTAGAATGAATACATAAGAGTGCCATAATGTTATTGCTATATAGTGTTCAAATAATAGCTTTAGAAGTTTCTTGTTTATGGGGTCATAATGTACTTTAAGATTAGGCCATAATATAAGTACCCTGCAAGGACCTCTGAGAATGACGGTACATTCCAACTGAGCAATTATCAGGTTAAAACTTTAAAGTGTATTTTATCATTGACTTCCATGAGACACTTATCTTACATGAGCTCCTTTTCCTGTAAGGAAAATAATGCTGCGGTATACCACAACTCATTTGGCATTGTATTTAAAGGGAATGAAGTCATTTTCATTATATGTTAGTGATGGCACAGGTTAATCCTATTGATTCCAGTAGTGATATATGATGATTTATTTAGAAGCAAGTAACGAAATTTAGATATAAATTATAAATATTTGAAGATCCTTTAGGAATTGCTTCTACTACCACTACACATTTTAAGGTTACCAGAGAACTACCAGTACAGTAAGAAAAAATCAATTATGTTAATAAAAAAAAGTGCCCTGATTATAAATCCCACTAATTACTCTAATTGCTGTGTGTCATCTTAGGTGAGAACATTGCCTCTTGGCAGTCAGCAGGTTAATGATGTTACTGTGTTAGTAAATTCATTCAACCAAAGAAAATTCTTTGTAAATTCTTACAACCAAAGACACATCTTCAGCTCAAGGCTGAAGATGTGTCTTTGGTTGTAAGAAGTATCTGAAGGTCTCAATGTCTCTGGGACATAGGAACAGATAGGAACATCAAAAGCATGTTATATTCATTAGCTTGTGTAATATTTTTCAACACTTTTATACATTTTTATAGTAAGTACATGTGTATATGTTTCTCTATGTTATCTGTCCATAGTAGTCTTTGGTAGGCTTGAGGCTTAAAGCTTCGAATCGTAGATCCAAAATTGATTCATTCGAACACTTTGTTTTAATGCTGTCCGGATAGCTGTCTCTGGACTGCATTAAAGTGTATTACCTCCATAGAGGCAAATTTTGTTTCACCCAAAGTCACGCGAGACTTTGGTGAAAGAATTCTGCATTAATTTCTGAATCTTTAAAAACATTTAAAATTCAGAATCCAAAGTTGAGTTTGGTACTGGCTGGTACCCCAGTACCAAAGCTGACTTCTGATTGAAGAAGTGATTACTGAATTCATTCATCGAAGTCTCGTGCAACTTTGGCTGAAACAAATTTTGCCTCCTTTGAGGCAATACATTTTAATGTTGTACAGAGACAGGACTCTGGACAGCATTTAAATGAAGTGTTTGAAAGAATCGATTTTGGATTTATGATCCGAAGCTTGATTTGCACTAGTCTTTGGCTTAAAAAAACGCCTAGTCTTTGGCTTAAAAAAACGCCTGATTAAAAAAAAAAAAACACTAAACTATATCATAATATGGAACCAAACGTATTTGAATCTGCAAAATTTCCATTTATACATTTATAGCCTAAATTCTTAACTTTATCTTACAGCATTTTCTTTGATCATTTCTTTAATGGGTTTTCCAGGAAATACCTAACTTTTAAGTACCTGCTCCCCACCACTTTGCTCCTGTATGCTGGGCATCATGTGTCCATCTCCCATTACTTGGCTTGTTTTCTTCCTGCATGGTCATCAGCTCTGCTGCAGTCAATGACTGGCTTCAGTGGTGTCATGTCCATGCACATAGAAAATCATTGTGTATGGAGCCTGCTCGGAAGTCCCTGCAGTTGTATACCATGGAGTCGCAGGTAGTCAATATCCCACATATGGGTACCATGTGCAACTCAGTATTCTTCCCTAGAAGCAATGCGTCAAGGAGGTAATACCTTTCTAATGTGGCAGATGATGGAACATACCCTGAAAAATTCCACATAAATCTATAATAAGGGAACCAAACTGAACAGGATAGGTTTAGAATAAAGTGTCCATTTCAATTTTAAGTACAGTACTAAGACCAGTAGACTTCAGTTTCTGCAGTCAGCAGATGAAGTGCACAGACAGATCATATGCGCAAAGTAACTCTGCCTCCCGCTTTTACTCTTTATAGCCTTAATGCTGATTATGCATAACCTGTATATGTGGAAATAGCTTGTATTTAAATGGATCTAACTCTGTGTGAGGTATATGATAATAGACCATAGAGAACATTGAAACTTGAATCAGGAGGAACGTTTTAGATTACAGAAGAGCATACTGAAAAGGCTATGAAAAATTAAGCACAGAAGCTATGCTATGCTATGCTAGAGATGAGCGAATCATTCAAAAAATTATTCGCCGAACATTCGCCTAACTTTTCCTAAAATTTGTATATTCGACGAATAGATTCGTTGTATTTGCGTACAAAATATACGTTATTATGTGCTATTAGCGAACATTCGCTCACTAATAACGAACGTTCATTTACAAAATGTACGCAACTTCTTAGAAGACGTACGCATGAGCGTACAAATAGGTTACAAATCTCAGCGTACTATTGTCTAAGCGATTACGTAATACGCAGGCACGTACGAGGAGAGGCCGCGGCGTGCACTCCTCAGAGGCAGAGCGAATATTCGAGAAATATATATGGTAAAGTGCAAATACATTATTATAGGTATAATATAAAAAATTTTAAATATCACCTACCTAGTATGCTCACAGACACATTTAAGTCTCTTTTCTTCTGATGCTTGTCATAGAACTGGAGCAGAGTCCCAAACTCAGTCACAATTTGTAATCCACATAGGTAAAATTGTAATCCAAATGGGTAAAAAAAAGCAGCAAAGTTTCCTTAAAAAACCCTCTTTCAAGGGGCTCCCCAAATAACCTGAAAAGGGGGAAAAGGGATGAGGCGCACGAATGCGCAACTTAATTTCCTGAGTTTCCTCGTCATCCTCCCGCGCTGGAGAAAGGGGCGGAACTACCAGGGAGGAGTCTGCATCGCTGAATTGAATTCGTACGCAACAGCGTATAGAGTAACTACAAGGGAAAAGTCTGCATCGCTGAATTGAATTCGTACGCGACAGCGTATAGAGTAACTAAATTATACGTAGAATAGCATATAATTTATAGGACACACTACGTAGCGAATGCGTACAAAAGCGAAGCGAATCATCTAATATTCAGATTTGCTTCGCAGCTGAAAAATCCCAAGATTCGATACGAATCTATGAAGCGGCAAATAGATTCGCTCATCTCTAATGCTTACATAGCAGAGCACAGTCATTTATTGTTGTGGTACCATCTACAGAACCACTCGTATACAGGATATTACTTAAATGAAATGTGTCATCAGAAAATTAATTTTTATGTGAAATTTATGGTTTAAGATTTTTTTTTCGTTGCTATGTATGGTTAAAAAAAATCTGAAATATTGCAGTTCTCACTTCCTGTTCTGTAGAGATCATAGAAACATAGAAGATTGATGGCAGAAAAAGACCACCTGGTCCATCGTGTCTATCCTTTTATTATTCCTTTATTGTTATCTTAGGATAGATACATGTTTATCCCAGGCATGTCTAAATTCAGTTACTGTGGATTTATCAACCACCTCTGCTGAAAGTTTGTTCCAAGCTTCTACTTCTCTTTCAGTGAAATAATATTTTCTAATGTTGTTCTTGATTTTTCCCCCAACTAACCTCAGATTGTGCCCCCTTGTTCTTGTGTTCAGTTTCTTATTAATAACCCTTCCCTCCTGAACTTTATTCAGTCCTTTAACATATTTAAAGGTTTCAATCATTTCCTCCCTTTCTCTTCTTTCCTCCAGACTATACATATTAAGAACTCTGAGTCTTTCTTGATAAGTTCTATGCTTTAGACCTTCCACCATTTTTGTAGATCATGTTCAGTAGTTGACTCATTATCATTATGTGCAGGGTTACAATGACAGGCAACACACAATTTTGTGACTTGAAATGAAGGGATTGATACATTTTGTATATTGAATCCAGACTAAGGTCCAAACAGTAGATAAGTACATCTGGGTCCCACTGGTTTCTGCCAGTTGTAAGTTGATCACAATGCTGGACATCTTCTGATATCAAAGGGAAGTAAGCGTGATGTACCTTTCATCTGTTGCACCAAGTTTTCCTGTCCAATGGTTCTCAGTGTAGAGCTTAAACAGCATATTTTGAAACCCGAGTCTTTTTTTAAATCTTAGCCTAAGAGAAACCTCGCTGATGCAGTATAACTATCTTGCCTTGTGCTGTGTCCAGTGTTGCCATAGTGTATAACTAGTGATATGAAACTGTCTTCCACAACCTCACCTCACTATATATATATATATATATATATATATATATATATATATATATTTTATTTTATTTTTTTTTTTTAACCTTACTAACTGTATGTGTTCCTTGCTTCCCTTTTATTTAGATTCATGCCCAGTACTCTGTAGTGGCAATGGTGAATATGAAAAGGGACATTGTGTATGTAGGAATGGATGGAAAGGAGCAGAATGTGATGTTCCAGAAGAGCAATGTATAGATCCAACCTGCTCTGGAGGGCATGGAACTTGTATTATGGGAGTCTGCATCTGTGTACCGGGATATAAAGGAGAAATCTGTGAAGAAGGTAGGTTATGGATTCTATAGATTTTTTACATAAACTAAATTTAAAATATATCTCCAGTCATGTCATTAAAAGTGACTTTGTAATGTAATCCTGATTTGTATTGTGCACATTGTCTAGCTCCTGGAATGCAGCTGTAATGGTGGTGCTCTATGCCCACAGCCGTCCCGCCATCTAGGAAGGGCACCGACACCACATCATTCACTCTACTGCTGCATGGCTCTCCAGCAGTGGGGCCAGCCACCGGAATTCTGTGTCCCCCACTGGAGGCCATAGCATGTGCCTAGCTGCTAGAACTCTTCTTTTGTCCTATAGAGCACACGTTTGCTTCCAGACTCTGAAAGAGCAAGCATATCGGTACACCAATATTCACAAGACAATGGCTGGGCACCTGTGGGTACTAAAAGCACCTTTCCCTAGGAAGAGGTGTCTGGGCAATTTATTATTTAGTTTGCTAGTTCCCTGCGAAGGTTAGCTGTTATGTTTGTCTGCCCAAGTACTGACTTCTGACCGGTACCTGACTCTAATATCCTGCAGTCTGATTAGCTTGATTACCGTATAGACCATTTGTTGTCTGCCCTGGCCTTGGAAACTTGTTTTATGGAATTTCATGAACTCTGCCTGCTCTGACCTCAGCCTGTCCCTGACTGTTGATTTGCTTTATCCCTCAGTGCTCTGCACTAGTGTCTCTAACTTCCTTGAATCAGCTGTCGACCACACCGGGAGTAATTCAGGAGGTAGCAGCCTTTAAGTCCCCTGAAATTAAGTTAAGATCCCTGTATAAGCGTTAAAGGGTTAATAACAGAGGACTACCAGGATAATACCCTTAGATTTAACCTTAAATCAAACTGGTTGGTTGGCACAATGGATCCACATTCACTGCTCATTAGAGCTCCCAGCAATGTAATACTGAGCATTAATGTTAAAAGTAAAAACAGTAGAGGAGTATTCATACTAAGGACTAGATCACATATACTAGCTTTCTGATTGTGGATTTGATTCCATTGTTTTAAATAGTAATTATTTTTATGGTAAACAATCTTTCACAGCTGCATATCCTCTCTGAAGGAGCCTTGCATGGGATTGTAAGGCCTATGTCATCCTGAATCTGAAGACTGGAGATTACATTTGTGTTTGTTATACCAATTTGGTTGACTTTTTTTTACAGACATAGTGGGTTTTGCATCTATGGTATATCTTGTGGCATATTGTGGTATATCATGTTGGGAATACTGACTGCATTCAAAGACCAGGACAACAAATAAGATTTACAAAGTTTGACTCATGTATATTTCATATTACATATAATTTTATCCAAAATATGTCAATAATAAATTGACCTGTTAAAGTACATTTTGTATTTTCTCTGATGCAGAGAACTGTCTGGATCCAACATGTTCTGATCATGGTGTCTGTGTGCAAGGGGAATGCCACTGTACTGCTGGCTGGGGTGGTGTAAACTGTGAAAATGCCCTGGCCCTTTGTCAGGAGCAATGTTCTGGCCATGGGACCTTTCTAATGGACAGTGGAGTCTGCAGCTGTGAGCCCCATTGGACAGGAGCCGACTGCTCTACAGGTAATTATCCCACCGGTTAGTAGTTTTCATCACAGCTATTTATCATAACTATCATTTCACTTTTATCAATGTATATGGAAAGAACTACAATTTTTTTATGTATTTTGTGTTTCAATTGCCTATGAACCACCAAAGGTTGAAAATCTGTACAGACCTAATACTTTGGGTTAGGGTTTAAACTGATTGTGGCAAGTATAAAAGTCATACTTTTTCCACAGGATAAGTGGTACCTTATTGATTATGTGGTCCAATTGCTGAGACCTCCACAGATCCTGAGAAGGGGGCTCCTATGTTCCCATCCTGATAGAGGATCAGGCCAGGCATTCACACTGTGCCGGTGCTGGTGACCACTGAACAGCTGATTGGTGGGGATGCCGAGTATCATCTGGGTTCTGACCACTAAGACCCCCACTAATCACTAGAATGGGCACTTATTCTCAGCTATCTATGGCAGCCCCATACAGTTGAATGGAGCACCAGACACATATGCCATGTATGCACTCCATTCAAACAAAAAAATGCAGGCCCCTGTTCCAGTGCAGGATGCCCAATGCAGGGTCCCCAGCAGTCACACCCCTGCTCATCAGACACTCATTCCATATCCTGTGAATAGGGAATACGTTGTTGTCATGGGGCAACCACTTTAAGAGGGTGGATAGGTTATAAATATCTTATTGTTGGTGGTCTGACCACTGGGAACCATATTAAATGGGTAATCCCATCTTAAACATTTATGGTATATCCACAGGATGCCATAAATGCCTGATAGGTATGCAGGACTCAGCTCTCTCTGTAAATCGCATTGAACTTGAACTTAATGTAAGTGTAGCTATCCCAGTGGAAGTCAGTGTTGAATGGTTGCCATGAATCTGAGAATGGGGTCACCAAACCTATGTTCTCTCAACAGGTTCCCAGAGGTGGAAGCTGCGCTTGTCAGGCATTTTGTAGCATTTCCTTTGTATATGCTATTCATTTTTTATTATGGAAAAGCACCTTTAACTTGTCGAGAGACCATGCATGGGTATCCAGCTCCCCACCAGGAACCAGTTGGACTTCCACTGATGAGACATTTGTGGCATTTAACCAATATGCCAATATGCCATACATGTCTACTTTAGGAATCCATGTATGTTCAATTTTGTTGGCCAATAATTGACTAGTGTAGTAGTCAAGGTTAAATTTTAGCAAAAACAGCTTACCAGGAAGACCATATTTTGTAAGCACAATTTATAATATCATCACAGAATCAGACACCACCCTTGAAGGTATTTCCCATTAACAATATTTATCAACCTATCCACCAGATTACTGGGGGTCCAACTACTGGGGACCCCAGATGATCAAATGAACAAGTCACTTGTGTTAATGGAATGAAGGTGAACATGCATGACCACTGCTGCATTTGTTGTCTATAGAACCGCCTAGTACGACACTCAGCTATCTATGTCAGTTCTATTGAAGTAAATGGAGTGGTGGTCACTTGTGCATTAAAAGTCCATTAACACAGGAAACTCAACAATCCCCATTCTCATGAATGGCTAGGGTCTCATTGATCAGACCCCCAGTGAACATACATGTATCACCTCATCTGTGAATAGATGATAAATGTTAATTGTAAAAAAAACCTTTAATACTGAATTACTATATAGTCATCAGAAACTTCCTACAACCTCCATGACATTCAAGGATTCCTATTTTCCTATGGTTCCCTTAAATAATATGCAATCTAGAAGTAAACTGTTCACCTATTGTTGTGCTGTGTGCTGAACAGTATTCACTTGTGCAGTCACATCGCTTTCTGCAGGCTCTCAGCGAGTAAATACTTGTGATATCTTCTTCATTTACAGAAAAGGGTCAATTATTTGTGTATATATAAATCAAAATTGCAAGGTAAACAGGAACCCAATTGTACATCGGAGTGACATCGCACTTCATTAGACTTCTCAAAGTGTGACATTTTGCCTGCTGAAAGTTAGCAGAATGTTCTTTAGGATAGTTACAAAACTGTAGATTGTAATTAACAGTTAGGGAAATAAAACAGTGCGACTTTTGACAGCTTGACAGTTTTGTATTAGTCTGTCTGAATATATAAGTGCACACTCAGCAGCTTTAAATTCTGTTGACTTCCAGTTCATGAAAGCCTTTCAATTCTCTTCCGAACCTGGAACATATTTCTTTTCAGAAGGCAACAAATACCCTTTGCAAGGAAATATAACCAGGTAATTGCATATTGTGGAAGACACAGCGTAAAACTTTTCATTTCCACCTGTCATAGTGTTTTTCTCAGCAAAATGAATCTATTGATTCTATGGACTCAGTACCAGAGTTATCTATGGGCTCAGTAGGCATGTGCCCTGGGGGAAAGCTGCCTGCAAAATATACATATGTAATGTAAATATGATTGTGCTGATTATTTGGTATTCATATGGACATTAAGGGGGGCATTTATTAAGATTGACAGCGTCTTAGGGCTCGTTCACACGGCTGTTGTGTGGCCGTGCCCGTGCTGCGGATCGCAAATTGCGGTCTGCAGTGCACGGGCACCTACTGTGGTGCTTCCGCATGTGGATCACGGACCCATTCACTTCAATGGGATCCGCGATCCGCATCCGACTGTCCGCTCCGCAAAAAAATAGAACAAGTTCAAGAGAATGGGTCCGTGATCCGTGTGAAAGAGCCCTTAATAAGTGTGGTGCATCTGTGCAGTTCCTTGCTTTAAAACAGAAACCTACAACAGCAAGGGAGCTGGTGTAGATTTCCACTGTAATCTACGTAATTTCATGATGCAGATTATAATAAATGTTAGCTATTGTCCTGCGCCATCCACTTCCCAACCAACTCCACCCACTTTTTGGAAAAGCGGCAAGTGGGGCCACTTTGAACAACTTTGAGCAACTTTTAAGCAACTTTGAGACTTTTTTACTCCTGTTTTTTGGTATACATGGGCAGATAAACATCGCCCTAATTAATTAATGTGGAGACAGGTCTCACTCCCTGGGAGGTAGAAGAGCTAATATCATATACGTCTCACATCATCAGCTAATTGGACAATAATGGCCATCTCTGGAAACAGAATTTCTAGTTTTTTATTGTTTTTTATTCAATGTGGAAGTTTCATCAAGAGCCTAGGGGGAAACTGGTTCTTTTTCCTGAATATAGCAGTGCTCTTTAAATTTAAATGACAGACCAATTCCAATCCAATGAATCCTTCTTTTCTTAGAGTCTGTTTTCAAAGGAGTTATCGTATCCACTCATAAACCTATGTATACCTTCAGGTTATTAGAACTTCTTATACATTTTTTCACCATTTTTGCACCACAGAAACAATGTCGTAATGTTTGTTTCTTTTTATGTTGTATTTATTGTATTCTAGTCTAAGCATAAAAAAACAGCAGACAGGTTAAAAAAAAAAAAAAAATCTTTACAGTAAGCACATTGCAGCCAGGCAGTTAATTTATACTCACATAAAGGACCCTATCTGGGTAAGGATATATTTCACATTATTTAAATCCGTGACCATCAGTAGGTCCATTACCTAACGACCCAGATATTTAGTTGCAAAAAAAAAGTTAACTTTTTTTAAATATGTTAAAACTGCGTGTGAGCTTAACAGACCTAACAATAATTGCTGTCTGTGTCCTAATCTGTTCAGATGCTGTAGCTGAGGTAAACCTGTGATAGAGGTTGTGTACCTTCCCACACCACCTAGGTTATGAGACTGCCAGTGACCAGTTAAGCATCATTCATAAGTCAGTGTTTCACGGACGTATGCTGTACATGTTCTCCACGGACAGCACACATCCCCATTCATTTTAATGTGTGTATTCAGACATCAGTGTTTTAGCACGGTCCGTGAGTGTTTGCAGCACGGATGCATGCTCTATTTTGTCCGTGTTCACAGATCCATCACGTCCATTATAGTCTATGGGTCTGTGAAAACCACAGATGCAACACGAATGCCATCCGTGTTGCATCATTAAGAAGAGATACTTTGAAAATTATTTTTCAGCTGTTCAATGTCAGTGAAACACGGATGCAACACGGACAGCAAAACACGGATCCCAACACGGATCCTTCACTGAAAGCTTCACGGATGCCTCACTGACCACCTGCTCATTTGAGCACGGACGTGTGAATGAGGCTTTAGTTGCACTGGATCACATTTCTGCTTACTCTCCTATTTATTTTGCAACTAAATATCTGGGCCAAGTTGGGTAATGGACCTACTGATGGTCACGGATTTACCGTAGTTTTCGCTTTATAAGACACACCTGATTATAAGACGCACCCCAGATTTTAGAGTAGAAAAATAGGAAAAAAATATTTTTTATCACACCTCATATCAGACCCCCCATAAATTTCAGGACATTACATCAGATCCCCATATCAGCCCTCCATGTCAGACACCCATCAGCCCCCATATCAGCCCACTGTGCCCCCATCAGACCTTCGATCATCCCCCATATCAGCCCACTATGCCCCCATATCAGCCCACTCTGCCCCATCAGCCCCCATATCACCACACTGTGCCCCCATATCAGCCCACTCTGCCTCCATCAGACCTCAGATCAGCCCACTATGCCCCCATATCAGCCCACTCTGCCCCATCAGACCTCAGATAAGCCCATCAGCCCCCAATCAGCCCACTGTGCCCCCAATAGCAGCCCTCTCTGCCCCATCAGACCTCAGATCATCCCCATAAGAATAAAATAAAAAAGGCTCTAATCCCTCCTGTGCCGCGGCCCCGCTCCGGGTCCGGTGCTCCTCTGTCTTGTTCTGTCGTCGCTGTACTGTCCTGACCGCATACAGCGTCAGGACGTAGTGCACGCACTATGACCTGATGCTGCACGCAGTCAGGTGACAGTGAAGCGCCGACAGAAGAAGACAGAGGAGCACCGGACCCGAGCGGAGCCACGGTGCAGGAGAGGTGAGAGACTTTTTTTATTTTATCCTTATGGGCTGGGTGGGCCAGGGTCCCGGCACCTACTACATACTAGTGAGCACTTCCATAATGGAAGCGCTCACTAGTATTCGCTTTATAAGACGCACGGCAATTTGGGAGAAAAAAAGTGCGTCTTATAAAGCGAAAAATACGGTAAATAATTGCAGTCAGGCAGGTAACGTTCTCCTGGCATTTAACAAACCTAGACTCATCTGCAGAGTCAAATATCCTGATTAGAGATGAGCGAAGCAATTCGTCGATTTGTTGATTCGTATCGAATCTTGGAAATTTTCAGCTGCGAAGCGAATCCGAACTTCCTTGGATTCGCTTTGTATTATTCGTAAACGTACGCACAATTTAAAAAAAAAACAGCACACTAGGATCTAACTATTTTGCGCGTATAGGGAGTGAAGACTCCTCCCTCAGTACTCCACACTCCTCTGAAGACACTCTGAACTAGTTTAGACCAGCGCTGACTTTAGAGCAAGCATCATGGCTAAGAAACAGCTGCGCCCAAATTGGGATGAAATGTGCTTTGGGTTCGAGATCCCTGTACCACCACGTGCTCCAGACATCAGGATGTCACAAGTTCAATCCTACCAGAGAAACCAAGCTTCAGTGCCTGTGTCCTTACCACCTGCTGAAGTTGCTGCGCCTACGACTCGTGAGGCGGCTGGAGCATCTAGTGCAGCTGGAGTGTCCGCTATGTCTCATACGGCAGAGGCGGCTGGAGCGTCCACTTCTCCGCCCAGGAGGAGATCCACCCCTTCTATACACCAGAACCCAATTGTTCCACCATCTGTGACGGCCCATGTACAGACTCTCTGGGACTATAAAACTGCAGTGGAGGACTGGGTCATACAAGTTCTTGACCACCCTAGGCCAGGAGATCCTTCGTTGGAACTCAGGAAGGGAACTGTGCTTTGGTTCTCGGTTGGGAGAGGGTCTGGCTTACTGCAGGATAACGAAGATGGAAGGGAGTATTTTGTGGGCCGCAGGTCGGTAAAACGGCCGTACCAGTCACAACATCGTCATAGCCTGTACGTGGGGGATCAGGTGGAGTACACCCCATGGCGTCCCTGAAAGGCCCATTTGCGACTGGGGTTGCCCTCCTGTCAAAGCCTCTGGTGCCTAAAACGGAACCAGAAGTGTGGCCAGATGAACCACTAGGGCCAGGACGCTTGCGCTGCCTGCAGGAGTTCCCAGATGGCATCCTCCAGTACAGGGAAAAGCAACAACCTCAGCCGGAGCCTCTGATTCCTGGACTGCCAGCACACCACCACCACAGTCCTTTCAGCTGGGTCAGCTCACTACATCATCATTCACCTTCCAATCAACGGTCATCCACCAGTACAAGCTGCCGTGGAAGGTGAAGCCAGCAGCATCCGGGGAAGCTGGGCCTTCTTCCCTGGATGCAACCTTTCCGGAACCGCTGCAGCCGGGAGTTCTTACCCCTGATGACGGCAGGAGGATCCGGAAAAGCGCAAGTGGCTGCAGCTCTCACCAGCGTGACCACCACCCGGACCCAGTCAAGTCCAACTGAAGGAAGAAGAGGCTTGAGTTCCACCACCGCAGCGAGCGTGGCCTTCAAGAGGCAGGAGCGTCCTCTGATGAGATTCAGCAGCAGCTCAAGAGAGGAGGACTTCAGGTCCCTCATCTGAGAAATCGACTACTGGCTGCTGTCAAGGACTGCAGGAGGACCTATGGGAGCCATACCATGGACTACACCTGGCGGGTGAGAGCTAGTTGGCACTTTTATGTTTGTGTGTTTGTTTGTATTGCCCCCGTTTGACTCTCACCCAGATGGACATGGCTGTCAGGACTCCCCCCATTCTGCAGAAAATTCCCTGTTGCGCCGAAGTGCGCCTATTCTCCTTTTTCACCCCTTCTCAGGTTATTTGGGAGCCCCTTTTGCAAAAAGGGTTCTCTATTTGCTGCTATTCTCTATTATCCATGTGGATTACACATTACCTGTTTGGATTACAATTTTACCTCACATGGATTACAATTGAATTTTGGAATATGTGTTCAAGACAGACTGTTTTATCATTGCCAAGCCAACTAGGATCCATAAGGAGAGACTCAAACATATATCTGAGCCTTTTATGCTTGCAAATGTGAAATTGATTGCACTAAAATGTTTGCATACTTTGTATCTTTGCTGTATTTTAGCTACACTGTTTTTAATGGTACAGCACTTTAGCCCATTGTGTGTATTCTTTTTCTGGTACTGCAACGTGTCTTATTAATGCACTTATTGTACAGTGTTTTTAGTAAATTATTAACTTATTGAAAGCTAGCAGCAGTGAGCACCTTATTTTTCTAGTTCATATAGTCTGCCTCTAAAGACTGTAGGCCGCGGCCTAGCCTCGTACCTATGACGCATTCGCGCGTCAATGGTATGCTAAGTATTCGTACGCACTTTTGTACGCTAATGCTTACGTATTACGTACTTTTAACTACGCTGACTGTAGGTTCGTAATTTTCGTAATTTAAATACGTAATTTAAATACGAATCTTGTCAGAAATTTGGCAAGTATTCGGTGAATAAAATTTTGAATGATTCGCTCATCTCTAATCCTGACACTAGATATCCTATTAAACTTACAGATGATAAGTCCTGCATGTGCAATTATTAAAAAAAAAAACTTAAAGGGATTCTGTCACCACGATTTTGACTATTAAGTTATTTATAGCACTGGATTCAGCTGACTATAAGCATCTCCAAAACGTTATTGTTATAGGGCATAAATGAAGATCTGATGTTAAAAATACCTTTTTTATCAACTGTCAATCTCTTTCTTAAGGAGCCCAAGGGGATGTGCCAGCGATGTTGGAGCCCGGGCACGGCGATTCAGTTGGAGCCCAGGACCGCCCACCTCATTAATATTCACTTCACTGCTTGAAGCAGTGAAGCTCCGGCACGGCTGTAATCCCGCGCAGGCGCAGTACATCCTGTGAAGCTGTAGCCGGCAGACCGCACGGCGCAGACCACTTAATGTACTGCGCCTGCGCGGGATTACAGCCGTGCCGGAGCTTCACTGCTTCAAGCAGTGAAGTGAATATTAATGAGGTGGGCGGTCCTGGGCTCCAACTGAATCGCCGTGCCCGGGCTCCAACATCGCTGGCACATCCCCTTGGGCTCCTTAAGAAAGAGATTGACAGTTGATAAAAAAGGTATTTTTAACATCAGATCTTCATTTATGCCCTATAACAATAACGTTTTGGAGATGCTTATAGTCAGCTGAATCCAGTGCTATAAATAACTTAATAGTCAAAATCGTGGTGACAGACTCCCTTTAAAAGTGGATTTGCACAGTGTGGCTGGATTTTATACACCTGTGGCAAAGGGTTTGGTATGAATAAAACACATGAATTCAATGATCAAGAGGTGTGTCCCAATACTTTTTGTATATACAGTGCCTTGCAAAAGTATTCGGCCCCCTGGAATTTTTCAACCTTTTGCCACATTTCAGGCTTCAAACAAACAGATATAACATTTTAAATTTTTGGTGAAGAATCAACAACAAGTAGCTCACAATTGTGAAGTGGAACGAAATTTATTGGATCATTTAAACTTTTTTTGTAATAATAAAGCTGAAAAGTGGGGCGTGCAAAATAATTTGGCCCCCTTGCATTAATACTTTGTTGCGCCACCTTTTGCTGCGATTACAGCTGCAAGTCGCTTGGGGTATGTCTCTATCAGTTTTGCACATCTAAAGACTGAAATATTTGCCCATTCTTCCTTGCAAAACAGCTCGAGCTCTTTGAGGTTGGATGGAGAGCGTTTGTGAACAGCAGTTTTCAGCTCTTTCCACATATTTTCAATTGGATTCAGGTCTGGACTTTGACTTGGCCATTCTAAGACCTGGATACGTTTATTTTTGAACCATTCCATTGTAGATTTTGCTTTATGTTTGGGATCATTGTCTTGTTGGAAGAGAAATCTCCGTCCTAGTCTCAGGTCTTTTGCAGACTCCAATAGGTTTTCATCCAGAATGGTCCTGTATTTGGCTCCATCCATCTTCCTATCAATTTGAACCATCTTCCCTGTCCCTGCTGATGAAAAGCAGGCCCAAACCATGATGCTGCCACCACCATGTTTGACAGTGGGGATGGTGTGTTCAGGGTGATGAGCTGTGTTGCTTTTACGCCAAACATATCGTTTTGCATTGTTTCCAAAAAGTTGGATTTTGGTTTCATCTGACCAGAGCACCTTCTTCCACATGTTTGGTGTGTCTCCCAGGTGGCTTGTGGCAAACTGTAAATAAGACTTTTTATGGATATCTTTGAGAAATGGCTTTCTTCTTGCCACTCTTCCATAAAGGCCAGATTTGTGAAGTGTTCGACTGATTGTTGTCCTATGGACCGACTCTTCCACCTCAGCTGTAGATCTCTGCTGTTCATCCAGAGTGATCATGGGCCTCTTGGCTGCATCTCTGATCAGTCTTCTCCTTGTTTGAGATGAAAGTGTAGAGGGACGGCCGGGTCTTGGTAGATTTGCAGTGGTCTGATACTCCTTCCATTTCAATATGATCACTTGCACAGTGCTCCTTGGGATGTTTAAAGCTTGGGAAATCTTTTGGTATCCAAATCCGGCTTTACACTTCACAACAGTATCACGGACCTGCCTGGTGTGTTCCTTGGTCTTCATGATGCTCTCTGTGCTTTAAACAGAACCCTGAGACCATCACAGAGCAGGTGCATATATACGGAGACTTGATTACACATAGGTGGATTCTATTTATCTTCATCAGTCATTTAGGACAACATTGGATCATTCAGAGATCCTCAATGGAGTGAGTTTTCTGAACTGAAAGTAAATGGGCCGAATAATTTTACACGCCCAACTTTTCAGTTTTATTATTACAAAAAAAGTTTAAATGATCCAATAAATTTCGTTCCACTTCACAATTGTGACCCACTTGTTGATTCTTCACCAAAAATTTAAAATGTTATATCTTTTTGTTTAAAGCCTGAAATGTGGCAAAAGGTTGAAAAGTTCCAGGGGACCGAATACTTTCACAAGGCACTGTATATACATATATATATATATATATATATATATATATGTTCATATATATCATCTTGATATTGACGTAAATGGCTTTTTTCTCTTACATGTAGAAAAGCTTAGTAAATTGTTGTCCAGCTCTCCATTACTGTATCTTTTAATAAATCAATCACCATAGAAACCAAGACAGAATTTAAACACTTAGCTCTTGTAATCTGCCACTTTCCATTTTCACTAAAAAGGTCAACTATTCTGGGCACTAAATGATACATAACTGCTTCTATAAGAAAATGCTATCTTTCCTGGGATTTCCTACGACTTACACATGCAATGCCAGACCCTTGATGTCATGGCTTAAGGGATTTGTCACTAAAAATGGTAGTTTATACAGAGTCAAACCTGCTCCATATTACCAGGCAAATAGCAAAATGACTTGGAGCTCTATGAGTATGTACAGACATGACAAAGTTGCTGTATGTTTTCAGCAAAGATTCTTCACAGGAAATCTGCAACAATTTGCAGTTCAACGCCATTCACACACAGCAATATTTTTCCAGTGTGGATTTTAATCCATGCTGCATGTTTTCAAATCTTGTGATGTAGATTTACCAAGCAATGAGTTTAAAGAGGACCTTTCACCACTCCTGACATGCCTGTTTTAATAACTTCATGCATTCTCCATGTAATAACAATTCTGGAACATCTATTCTTATGGCTCTATGTTGTACCATTCCTTTATTATTTGCACTAGAAGTTATGAATGAATTGCTATTTGACTCCAGTAAAGGAACAGAGGGGAGGTGACCAGTTGGGGGTGTGTACCTGCACAGTCTGACTCTAGCCAATCAGTGCTGCCATGTTCAGACTGTGCAGGTACACACCCCCAACTGGTTACCTCCCCTCTGTTCCCTTACTAAAGACAAATAGCAATTCATTCATAACTTCTAGTGCAAATAATAAAGGAATGGCACAACATACAGACATAAGAATAGATGCTCCAGACTTGTTATTACATGGGGAAAGCATGAAGCTATTAAAACAGGCATGTCAGGAGTGGTGAAAGGTCCTCTTTAAGCCTTAAGTAATATTTTCAATAGTATGGATCTGCTGTGGATGTACAGAATAAGGGCTCATGCCCATGACCATATCTATTTTGCAGTCCATAAAAAACTGATCTGCAAAAATATAGATGACGTCCGTGTGCATTCCGTATTTAAGGTACAGCCACACGGTCAGGTTTCTGCACATAGTTCTCGAAGCCAAAATCAGGTGTGGATCATAAAGGGTGAGAAAGTATAAAGGACGGATACGACTTCTACTCTTTTTTAAAAGTTTCCTAAAAGTGTGCAGGAACCTGACTGTGTACACGTACACTAAGGCTACATTCGCACTAGCGTTTTATAATTCCGGTATTGAGTTCCATCATAGGGGCTCAATACCGGAATAAAACGCTTCAGTTTTGTCCCTATTCATTGTCAATGGGGACAAAACTGAACTGAAGACAACGGAATGCTCCTAAAAGTATTCCATTCTGTCTTCAGACCGGAGAGCAAACCGC
Organism: Rhinella marina; assembly: GCA_900303285.1. Taxonomy (NCBI): domain Eukaryota; kingdom Metazoa; phylum Chordata; class Amphibia; order Anura; family Bufonidae; genus Rhinella; species Rhinella marina. Next base: position 61,397 of record ONZH01021335.1, on the reverse strand, counting down.
AGCATGCTGTGGTTTGCTCTCCGGTCCAGGCATCCGCACCAAGACGGATCCGTCATGACCCACAATGAAAGTCAATGGGGACGGATCCGTTTGGTGTGACACAATGGTGAACGGATCCGTCCTCCATTGACTTTCAATGGAGTTCATGACGGATCCGTCACCTGCACACATACATACATACACACATACAGACATACACATAAACATACAGAGACATATACATATACAAATACACATACATACTTACATGCTCCCGCCAGGTCTCCACAGCGCAGGAGGAGCAGGACGGCGCACATATCACGATTCCACCCGGCGCCCAGCAGTGGGCGCTGTGGGGAATCGTCCTATGTGCGCACCGTCCTGCTCCTCCTGCGCTGTGGAGACCTGCCGGGAGCATGTAAGTATGTATGTGTATTTGTATGTGTATATGTCTGTGTGTGTGTCTGTGTGTATGTACTGTGTGACATGTGTGGGGCCGGAGCACGGTTCCGGCCCCACACATGTCCCTGCGGCAGCACGGATCCGGCGGCACCCTTCACCTGCCGGATCCGTGCTGCGCTAGTGTGAAAGAGGCCTAAGGGTCCTTATTCAAGGGCCAAGTTCAGCCCAGAACAAATAATATAACAACTTGATCAGTGTTTGTTTAAGTGGGAAGTCCTCCCTAAGGTTAGTGACTGCTGTAAAAAGGTAAATTGGTGGTCACCAAGGGGCCTTAAGAGGCTGGGCCTCCCCTTTTCTACAGCGGCCAGTCAAAGCACTGCATGAGTCTACCATGCAGCTGAGTGCGGGGGCTCAGCTCTTACATGAGAGCCACACTCTCTAATAACTTGGACCTGCAGAAGCAACGACCCGGTTCGTTTAACCCCTTAGATGCTGAGGGTAATAGCCCACAGCTGGTAAGTGGTTAGAGACAGAGCGGACTCCCTCGGTCTCCTCTGCCTCCAGAGTGCCCCAGCAGGCCGTGCTGGTGGATGTCAGTATAGCACTTACAGTAAAATACATGGAATCAATCAAAAGTGTTGCCTATTATTATCCCCTTGTGGGACTATTAAATGTACAAAGTAAAAAAAAAAAAGTTTTTGTAAGTAAAAAAAAGCTTTTCAATGGAAAAATAATTGCAAAAATAAAATCTCCACATATTTGATATTGCCATGTCTGTAACGATCAGCACTACACAATTATCCTGTAATTTCCTCATTTCCCACTGTTGGTGTGCATTCATATGACCATATGTATTTTGCAGTCTGCAAAATGCGGATCCTCAAAAACTACGGATGATGCCCGTTTTACATCAATTTTTTCTTTTGTGGACCCATTGGAACAATGCCTATTGATTTCCACAAAACGGACAAGAATAGGACCTGTTCTATATTTTTTGTGGGACTACAGAACAGATATACCGATGGGGACAGCACCCGGTGTGCTGTCTGTGTTTTTTTTTTTTTTTTGCGGCCCCATTTAAATCAATGGCTCCACATCCAATCTGCAAAAAATGGGGATCGGACGCAGACCAAAAATACGATGGTGTGAATGTGCTGTTTACTGATGTGTATGCATAGCTGATATTCTGATTGTTGTTATGTTTTTGTACGTAAATGCTCAGTAGAGCTGAAAAGAATGGTGTTTTGTGGCTTCTGTAATCAGTCACCAGCGAGAACAATACCTTACAGAATGTCTTGTCTGCTTAGCAAGAGCAAGGACAAGAAAGCGCCATAACCTTTATCTGACAAACAATCATAACGTGACCATGTGAGACCCCAATACCAACAGAGACAAGCGAAATACATAGCCAGTGCTATAAACAGATAACCCAGCAGAAAACCATAGGAGGCTGCAGACATGTCAGCCGGAATATAAATGCTACAGGGCAGTAAGCACAGGGCATTGCATGGAAGCCGGTTATATTATTTCCATGCTGTACTTTCATTTTAATCATAAAGAACAAATCTCTTATTGTAATGACAGTAATAAAGTTTATTTTTTGGAAGTTTTTTTCTTATTTATTCAAAAGCAGTGACTTAAATAATATATTACTGAGTGGACTTGTATATGTATATAATTTCTTTAGAAAGGAAAATTACAGAGAAGTCTGAATCATCAACAGATGTTGAATAGACAGACATCAAAGCGCTTTCAATTGTGGAATGGCTTTAAGGCCCTATAACCATAGTTCCAGTATTTAAAGGGCATCTGTCAGCAGATTTGTCCCTATGAAACTGGCTGACCTGTTACATGTGTGCTTGGCAGCTGAAGGCATCTGTGTTGGTCCCATCTTCATATGTGCCTGTATGGCTGAGAAAAATGAAGTTTTAAGATATGCAAATGAGACTCTAAGAGCAACAGCTAGAGGCTCTGCTCTGGCTCTGTCAACTGCCACACCCTTTGTACTTTGACTTTAGGAGAAGTCTGGGTCAGGCATGAGGACATTTACACCGCCTTGTCCTGTCAATCAAAGTGTAGAGGGCATGGCAGTTACAGAGAGAGCACAGGCTCTAGGTGTAATAACAATGCCCCCATTGCTCTTAAAGGCTCATTTGCATATAGTAAAACATAATTTTTCTCAGCAATGCGGGCAAGTAGTTGTTCTTGGGATTGCAGATGTGGGTTCAATTGTATAATAATGCGATATATGCAGGAAACCTGGGTTGTTTGATAGCGTTATCCTGATGGAATAACTATTTTTAAAAAAACGTTTGTTTATTAGCCTATATTTTATTTTTACTTGTGCCTATAAAACAATAAATGACACGTTTCATGCCTGAACCCCAAGGAAGACCCAGGATCTGGCACCAAACGCGTTGTTTATTGTTTCATATGTACAAGTAAAATAATATCTGAGTAGGATAGAGCCAGCAAACAACTCAGCTTTCCTGCATATAGCAAAAATTCACACCTATCTAGATATAAAAATGTTGTTTAAGAGTTTAATATAAATGGTACACTTTGATTTCTGAAATGGAACATTTGAGAATAAGAGAACCTGCACATTTTCAGGTTTTGCTTTTTTAAATTGAGAGCAGTGAGTCAATTTTTGGACAGCGTTTGGAGATGCTAGATCTGATCTACAGTATTAAGAATTAGAGACAGAAGGAAAAAGGGAGATAAAGAAACAATAAGGTAAAGAAAGGCAATAAAACAAAGAAGGCAATGAAACTGTTTATGTGCTACATTTGTAACTACTTAATGGTGATGAGCCTCCAGAATATCCATCAATGTCATGTGCCCAGCTACAATGTATTATCTGAATGTTTGCAAACTAATGTTAGTGCAGAAAACCTGTACTTATTCTACAACTTAATGTATTCTGGCAAGCAAACCTTTACCCTAAGGAGAATGAGTAATCCTTTAACGTAATATCAATTTCCTTGACTCCGTTCTACGAAATGAAATATATGTCCTTATATTTACCATCGGCGGGTAGTTCTGTAAAAGTTGTATTGATTTGGTTTTTGCACTGTGAAAATTGAGTTCTGAATCACAGAGGAATGAGCACAAATTGCAATATTACATGTCTATCATATCTAAGGCATTTAGAGCAGGTATTATTTTTTGCTGGGCATAGAGCATCTTTGCTTCATTCTGGGCAGCAATAGTTTATTCCCAGGACATTCAGAAGACTACTGGAAGTTAATCATTATCAAAAGTAGAAAAAATAATGAAATATATTATAGGAAATAGAAAAACATGAACTTCTCAGAATCTGGAATTATTGGTTATTACAAGAAATTATATTCTACTCTGGCAATCGGACACTCCATCATGTAAAAGGATCAAGAATTCACCCATTATATATGTTAGTTTTGCAGCCCATGCCTGCCGATTCCCCACTCTCCTGTGTGGGCGCAGACCCTGTCTTACCTCCTTATCCTGGCCAGTGACCTAATCCTGCTGCTCCAACTGTACCTTACATACAGTGGGCCTGGTCAATAGTATTCTGTGCTGCTCTGTCAGGCTGCAGTCTATGCTTTCATCTTCTGCCTGGTTTCTCTGCCCAGAGGGAGCACACACTTCCCAGCGCAATCCCACCCAGCACATTGGTTGCCTATTTGAGTTAAAAAAAAACAGTAAGAAAAAAAGTACATTACAAAACAAATGTTTAGGCTATTCAGAACATTTTAAAAGAAAGTTTTAGAAAAGTTTAGTTAGTCTTTAAAGCTTATTCTAATTTTACTGCAACATCTTTACTGCAAAATCTATGAGTATTTCTCATTTTGCAGATCCTCTACTGTATTCTGCAGGCTGTGACATCGTAGGTTGCCTAGCAACCATGATCAAACTGACCAAGTGATCTCCAGTAGAATAGATACAGCTACATGTACATAGCTACTGTATACATAGGCTTTAATACACAAGTTGGTGTTGGGGTTTTTCAAATCTAGCAAAGTCAATGATTAGAAGTTAAAACATGAGATCATGATCCTCCAAGATGCATGAGGGAAAACACATCCAAGAGGGAAAACTGTAGGAACAACATTCCTTAGGGGACATTTATTGGGACTGTAGATTCCTGTAGAAATCATCTCTGCATCAATGCCCCATATCCAGAAATCTAGTATTTATAACTTGTGATAGTATTATTTTCAAGAAAGGTATTCAGGACCCTCTTGAGCTTGTCCAGACATCACTAAATCCTATGAAAAAATAATGCTCTTACAATAATGAATCCCTGTCTTTCTACACATATTGGATGCCCCCTTGTCATTGCTACAGATCTAGGTGTAAAGAGATTTCTGTATTGTCCATTTCAATATTAGTACTTTGTAATTAGGTCGTCCTGAAGCCGTTTGTTTCCAACCTGAATTAGCCCAGGCTTGATAACCAGCCTTTGCACTTCAATCCACCTCCTCTGCACCCGCTGTAGTCCAGCTATATCCTTTTTATACACAGATGTCAAAATTAAATACAATGTGGGAGATTTTTCAAGAATGCTACTTTTTGGCTGGTCTTGATTTCACTTGCACTGCCTGAGGATGCGCTTAATTTATGATGAGGCACACGTGGACCAAAAATATGGTTGCGTGCATGAAGCCTTAATGTGACATTTGTACATCTATAGTTAAAGATTTCGGATTAGAAAAAAATTCAAATTGGAGATCCCAAAGTATATGAAGAATTCAGTGCTGGTGGATTGATTGAAAGCATACAACATCAATACATTTTACCATACTGTGCTGATCAGTTTCACATTGATATATTTTCTTTCTAGCCTTTTCTCCACGACAATAGGCTTCTAACAAGGTGGAATTTACATAACAATACTAATAGTGATAATAATGATACAAAAGTGCATATAGGAATTGCATTCCTAGCATTGAATTCATCTTTATGCTGACAGAGGAAATTATAGACATTAAATATAAGATATTGCCTCAGCATGGAGACATTACAGTGAATCTTTAGGGGTTAATATTCATAATCTTCCTCACAGACAGAACATATTGTTAAGTGTCAAGGGATTGGGAAGATGTTTTTCAAAGGAAGGCATCTTAGAATATAAGCACTGTGACATGAAACTAGTTTTTGGTTGAAAATGAATAAAAAATGTGAGAGCTGTGTTTGAAGGATATGGAATAACTGGGAAGACTCTAGAGAATTGTCTAGATATTACTTTTCTCCTTTATGCTAACTTTGATATTTGGATTGATCAAGCAGCATCTAAAAGATAAATGGTCGCAGATACCTCTTTTAATGCAAGGTAGTTTTGACTGAAAGTGTGAGACTAGGGTGGTAAAATGCAAAAAAAAGTATATATTACAAAAATAATAATATAATACAGGAATCAATAATCAAAGTGAATTATTAGAGATGATGGAAATGAACCTGAACTAATTGAATTCAACCTCAACTTTCCAAAGATTTGGGTCAAGTCCAAATTTTTGGTGATTTGATTTTTCAAAGTGGCATCAGCCAGTTTTCAGATCAGAAGACACTGTAAAGATGAAAAGGAAGGACCACAAATTTAGTCGGTCCTGAATAGAATGGCTCGATCAACGTGACCGAATTGAATCAAAATTTGAAATATTCGCCCATCACTAGGGATTATATATCATGTTAGGGGATTTAAATGAATCTAAAGGAATTAATCAGTTGATAAGTAAATTATAATTTTTTCTGGAATTCTAAATGCAATCTGTCAAAAGTCCGGAATTTAGACAATGTTGGTTGTTGGATGATCATGAACCAGAAGCTACCAAATATTTAAACTCTTAAGCGTCATAAGAACGTGTGAAGTTCAACAGGGTAGAAACAAACTAGCCTTTAGTGAAGTGAAAACGGTCATCTATTAATGAAACTAAAATATGCAGAAATTGTACATTTGGAGCGCAAAGGATTTTAGCATTGCTTCTAGGGGATAATATAGTGCATCATGGAGTGACATAGCTACTGAGACATTTCAGAAAAAAGTATTGTTTAAAAAAAAAGAAAAAGCAGTTGCAACAGGTATCCTCTTGGCTCCCTGCTGTCTTCTTCCCATCCTGTTTAGTTTGCCCATCAGTCGATCTAATTAGTGGTAAGACACCTGTTCTAGTTGAGGTGAGAGATACTGGTGGGGAGCTGCCCCCCTGACTTTTCTCACAGTTCCTGGCTTGCCGTCAAGTATGTTTTCTATGACATGTTGGAGCATTTCAGAGTAAAATATAGTGGTTTGTAACGAGGGAACCTTTCCCTATTTCCTTCTGCCCAATATGACCAACATGAAGCTCCTAAACGGTTCCCTTTAATTGATAGATCAGCCTGCTCTGTCTAGTGGTCTCAGCCAGCAATTACCAACAACAAAGGGAGGACCCCACTTACCAGTTTATAATATCCTTTGGATATGCCATAAACTCATTGGGGTTGTAATTAGAGATGAGCGAGCATACTCATCCGAGCTTGGTGCTCGTTCGAGTATTAGGGTACTCGTAAGTGCTCGCTGCTTGGACGAGTATCTTGCCATGCTCGAGGAAATGGCAACTTCCGCATCGTGCTTTTTTGGCACCTATAAACTCAGCCAATCACAAGCCAGGAGACTCTGCAGTACACCCAGCATCACGTGGGGCCCTTACATGTCGATAGCAGGGGTTGGCTGGCCTGATCAGGTGACCCTGGAATATACTACTGACTGGCCGCGGTGCTCGGCTCAGATGCCGTCTGGATGTCGTTAGGGATAGAGCTGCTGCGTTTCAGGGAGAGTGTTAGGGCCTGCATTTAGTTCTCTGTTCGGCAGGAATCACCCACAAAGAACCCAACAGCCCTTCTAAGGGCTACAAGACATTTTTTTTTGTCTCCTGGCTTGGCTGGCTGGCTGGCACTAGTAGTGCAGCTATCGCCATATATAACCCCCTTTTTTTAATGTTATATTTCAGTGATACAAATCCATTTCACACAGCAGTGTGGAACCATTCTGTGTATCACAGTTCAGTACACTCACTATTTTCTGTCCAGGTGACACTTTCTGTATGTCACTTAATACAACCAAGTCTTTTGCTGCCTGTCACGTGTATAGCTTGATCCCAAAAATCTCTGTGCGACATTTGTCTGGGTCGCAGTCTAAATAGCCACCGTCAGTAGGGTGTCAGTTAGCTCTACGATAGTTTCTGCACGTCACGTTCCAAAAAAAACAAAAATCCAAAACAAAATATATAAAAAAATTAGTTTTTTTGTTGTTTTAGCTCAGTGATACAAATCCATTTCACACAGCTGCGTGGAACCTTTCTGTGTGTCACAGTTCAGCACACTCACTCCAATCCGTATTTTCTGTCCAGGTGACACTTTCTGTACGTCACTGAATACAACCAAGTAATTTGCTGCAAAGTATAAAGCTTGATCCCAAAAATCTCTGTGCGACATTTGTCTGGGTCGCAGTTTAAATAGCCACCATTAACAGGGTGTGAGTTAGGTCTACGATAGTTCCTGCACGTCACGTTCCCAAAAAAACAAAACTACAAAAAAAATATAGAAAACAAAATATATAAAAAAAATTATTTTTTTGTTGTTTTAGCTCAGTGATACAAATCCATTTCACACAGCTGCGTGGAACCTTTCTGTGTGTCACAGTTCAGCACACTCACTCCAATCCGTATTTTCTGTCCAGGTGACACTTTCTGTACGTCACTTAATTAAACCAGACTGAACAAGTTTGTGGGTTTCAGTACACCAGGCCCATTTATTTTTTTTTTTATATAATACACTTATATACAGAAAATGTTGAACCCCAGGGCTAAGGGTCGAGGACGAGGGCGTGGGCGTGGGCATTCAATTACTGCAGGGGGCAGAGGCCGTGGTCCTGGGCAGGGTGAGACAGTACCTGCTGATAAGGGAGCTGTGGAACGCCGCAGAGCTACATTCCCTAGCTTCATGTCTCAACTTACAGGGACACGTGGTAGAGGACTGTTGAAACCACAACAGTGTGAACAGCTGATCTCGTGGATTGCGGCTAATGCTTCAAGTAATTTGTCCACCAGTCAGTCTCCCACGCAGTCCACCCACGTTACCCAAGGGAGCACTCCTCTGGCTCCTCCACCTCAACCTCCTGCCCCCCAGTCTGCCCCCTCCCAGGAAAATTTGGAATGCCATCCGGCATACTCTCAGGAACTGTTTTCTGGACCCTTCCCAGAGTCACAAACCACTTCTCAGGTTGCCGCTGACCCGATGCCCAAGTTTTCCAACTGTCGCAGTCTGTGGGTGATGATGATGATGACAATATTGAGTTAGTGGAAGAAATTTGTAAAGAGGTGTCGGACGATGAGGAGACACGGTTGTCAGACAGTGGTAAAGTTGTCAGGGCAGGAAGTCCGAGGGGGGAGCAGACTGAGGAATCGGAGGATGACGAGGTGAGTGACCCAAGCTGGGTTGATATGCCGAGTGAAGACAGTGCTTCTGAGGTGGAGGCGAGTGCTGCACCAGAACAGGTTGTAAGAGGCAGTGGTGTGGCCAGAGGGAGAAGCAGGGCCAGAGCTGGTGCATCAGCAGCAACTGTTTCACGTAGCGAAGCTCCCGTGGCGAGGTCTAGATGTTCGCAAGTCTGGAGGTTCTTTAAAGAAAGTGAGGATGACCGACGGACTGTGGTGTGCAACCTGTGCCACGCCAGGATCAGCAGGAGTGCCACCACTACTAGCCTAACCACCACCAGCATGCGCAGGCATATGAGTGCTAAACACCCCACTCAATGGAACCAAGGCCGTTCACCACCTCCTGCGGGTCACACCACTGCTCCTTCCCCTGTGTCACTCGCTGCCTCTGCTAGTCAACCCCCTGCGTCACTCGCTGCCTCTGCTAGTCAACCCCTGCGTCACTCGTTGCCTCTGCTAGTCAACCCTCTGCCCAGCACCCCAGCACGAGCGCCTCCCGCCGGAAAACCACACCTTCGCCTCCACGATCCTCCACAGTGTCCACCAACGTGTCCCAGCGCAGCGTTCAGCTGTCTTTACAGCAGACGCTGGAGAGCAAGAGGAAATACAGTTCCACCCACCCACATGCCCAAGCCCTCAACATCCACATCTCCAAATTGCTTAGCCTGGAGATGCTGCCCTATAGGCTGGTAGAGACCGAGGCCTTTCGCAATCTCATGGAGGTAGCTGCCCCTCGGTATTTGGTCCCCAGCCGCCACTATTTTTCCCGATGTGCCGTCCCAGCCCTACACCAGCACGTGTCACAGAACATCATCCGTGCTCTGACCAACGCTGTTTCTGAGAAGGTCCACCTAACCACGAACACGTGGACAAGTGCTGCCGGGCAGGGACACTATATCTCACTGACGGCACATTGGGTTAACTTGGTGGAGGCTGGGACCGAGAATGACCCTGGGGCCGCTCATGTACTGCCCACACCGAGGATTGCGGGCCATACCTCGGTCACGGTCTCTGAGACGTACTATGCCTCCTCCTCCTCCGACCCCTCCTCCTCCTCCACCAAATTACCATCCGTGGGCACGGCACCTTCAGTCGGTAGCTCTAGGCGTAGCAGCAGTGCCGTGGGTAAGCGCCAGCAGGCGGTGCTCAAACTGCTGAGCTTAGGTGACAAAAGGCACACCGCCCAAGAGCTGTTACAGGGCATCACGGCACAGACCGATGTGTGGCTGGCACCGCTGAACCTCATGCCAGGCATGGTTGTGTGTAACAACAGGCGTAACCTGGTGGCGGCTCTGCAACTCGGCAGACTGACACATGTGCCATGCCTGGCCCACGTGTTCAATCTAATAGTTCAGCGGTTCCTCAAGACATACCCCAATCTGTCTGATTTGCTCACCAAGGTGCGCCACATCTGTGCGCATTTCCGCAAGTCGACCACAGATGCTGCCACTCTCAGGGCAGCGCTGCGCCGCCTACAACTGCCCGCTCACCGACTGTTGTGCGACGTGCCCACGAGATGGAATTCGACATTAAACATGTTATCCAGAGTTTACGAGCAGCGCAGAGCGATTGTAGACTGCCAGATGTCAACTTAAACCAGAACTGGTAGTCAGGTCTCTCAGATTCCTCAAGTCTACAATGAGGAGTGGACGTGGATGTCTGATATCTGCCAGGTGTTGAGCAACTTTGAGGAGTCAACACAGATGGTCAGCGGCGATGCCGCCATTATCAGCCTCACCATCCCGCTGCTTTGCCTGTTGAAAAACTCACTGCTCAGCATCAAGTCGGATGCTTTGCGCTTGTCACAAGAGACGGTGGAGGAAGATATGTCGCTTGATAGCCAGAGCACCCTCCAGTCTGTTTCTCAGCGCGTATTGGAGAAGGAGGATGAGGAGGAAGAGGAGGAGAATGTCGGCGAGACAGTAGAGGGTACCAGTGCTCAGTCCTTAACTCTTGAGCGTGTATGGGCTGAAGAGGAGGACTTGGAGGAGGAGGAGGAAATGGAGAGTCAGGCCAGTGAGGAGAGGGAATTCTTGCGTGTTGGGACTCTGGCACACATGGCAGACTTCATGTTAGGCTGCCTATCCTGTGACCCTCACATTAGAAGAATTTTTTCAAACACCGATTACTGAGTGTTCACTCTCCTGGACCCATGGTACAAGCAGAACCTTTCCACTCTCATCCCTGCAGAGGAAAGGAGTATGAGAGTGAATAGATATCAACAGGCCCTGGTGCACAAGCTGAAACAATTCTTCCCATCTGACGCCGCTAGCGGCAGAGGGCATGGTTCTGTGGGCCAAGTAGCGAGGGAGAGGAGGCGAGCAGGCAGCTTGTCCAGCACTTGCAGGGGAACGCTCTCCAAGGCCTTTGCCAGTTTTATGTCACCCCAGCAAGACACTGTCACCTGTCCCCAGTTTAGGCAGAGTAGGGGGGAGCTGTACAGAAAGATGGTGAGGGAGTACCTAGCTGACCATACCAACGTCCTGCGTGATCACTCTGCTCCATACAACTACTGGGTTTCAAAGCTGGACACGTGGCCTGAACTGGCGCTGTACGCCTTGGAGGTGCTGGCCTGCCCTGCCGCTAGCTTGCTGTCAGAGCGGGTATTCAGTGCAGCTGGTGGTGTCATCACCGATAAGCGTACACGCCTGTCAACTGACAGCGCTGACAGGCTGACGCTTATTAAAATAAACAAAGCCTGGATTTCACCGGCATTCAAATCTCCTCCGGGGGAAAGCAGCTAAACATTAACATTACTTATGTATCCGATTCCTCTTCTCTACTCCTCCTACTCCTCCTCCATATCGTCTTTGCCTAACGCTGACCAAAAAAACGCCATTTTTCAGAGGTCCAACTGGCACTCTTTTACCACAATTTTTCAGGAGGGCCCCCTACAGGCCCTCTCTTCAAACAATTTTTCCAGAGGTCCACCTACAGGCCCTCTGTCCAAACAATTTTTCCGGAGGTCCACCTACAGGCCCTCTCTCCAAACAAACCACACACGCTAGCCCAGAGGGCACTCCTCTGGCTCTTCCAGCTCAACCTCCTTCCCCCCAGCTTGCCCCCCCACCTACAGGCCCTCTCTCCAAACAATTTACGTCTTTGTCCTATCTTTCTCTCTCCCCAAACTATTTTTCCGGATAGCTGCCATATACGGTATTAAACTGAGTAGTATACATAGAAGACATACCACACTTGATCAATCTCATAATTTACGACTGTACCGGTTGATGCTAAATTTTTAAGTTGGGGTCCTGCGTCGTCATTCTGACTACATCCGGCTGTTGTCACCACAACACACGCTAGCCCAGGGGGCACTCCTCTGGCTCTTCCAGCTCAACCTCCTTTCCCCCAGCCTGCCCCCCACCTACAGGCCCTCTCTCCAAACAATTTACCTGGATAGGGGACGTATTAGATATTGTACTGATGTTTTTTTTGGTTCTTCTTTTAATTGCCTCCTGACCTGTGATAGGCAGAGCATGGACACGTCCCCTTAGCTGCAGTAGGAAAGACACTCCCCTGGCCAGAGCAAGCTCTTTTTCCTTTTCCGTGGTCGAAAAATCCATGAAATATAGGGTCCCAAGATAGGGGACGTATACGGTATTAAACTGAGAAGAATCGATACCACACATGCCCCACTAGGAGAATTTGGGGTAATGGTGGGATTAGGCAGCCTCAGAGGCATCCATGCATGCTGCCCCTGCTGTTTCCTGTCCATTTCCGTGGTGTTTCCATCATTTTCTGAGGTTTCCAGGTTTTCACCCAGCCTTCCCTAGGCAGAGCCTTGGTCCCCTGCAAAAATGCTCGAGTCTCCCATTGACTTCAATGGGGTTCGTTATTCGAAACGAGCACCCGAGCATCGGGAAAAGTTAGACTCGAATAACGAGCACCCGAGCATTTTAGTGCTCGCTCATCTCTAGTTGTAATATCCCATTAAGATCTACTGAATGATTATTATACTAATACAGTGTAATTTAAAATAAATTGTAATAGTAAATTTTACCTCAAAAGATGGTACTCTTAGAAGTGTGAATGTCCACTATACAAGAGAATGTATTTCAGTTTAATTAAAGCACAGGTACAAATGTTGAGACTTTACTGGGAAAATGAAATATTAGATTATAAGTGTAGGCCATTGGCATATTACCAAGCATGAATAGGTCCTAAGAGAAGAGATATAATCTGTGAAGGTAAGAGGCCTAAGGGTGGCAAACCCAAGCTTATGACTGTAAACTGGAAGACAGTAATGACTGGCAGAGAGAAAAAATCTAACTGTGAGAACCAAAAGGCAGACTAGCCTAGGCTGATCCATCATCCTTATCACTAATTCTTTTAGAAAAATGTCACTGATTATCTAAAAAAGGTACATTAAAGGAGTTTGCCCATCTGGTAGATTGATGGCATATCACTAGGATATTTAGTCAATGTCAGATAATTGTAAGAGTCCTTCTTCCTATCTCCAGAATGAGACCCTTGAAGTTAAGGAGACCCCATCGTACAAGCACGCTCAGTTGTTTTTGGAAGTCCCATATTGCTGATTGGAGATAGTACCTCGCAAGAGAAGCCACCTCTCCATTTACCACTATGGGACTGCTGGAAATAGCCAAGCCAGCACATGGCTAGGTTCAGAACTCCCATAGCAGTGAAAGGAGCATGGCCACGAATACGTGGTTGCTCTCTGTTCACTTCAAAGGCCTCATTCTGGAGATAGGAGCAGATTCTAGAGGTGGGACCCACACCTGTCTGACAATGATTCCATATCCTAGCAATATGTCATCAATATCCCGGGTGGGTCAACCCCTTTAAAGGGCATCTGGCAGCAGACCTGTACCTATGAAATTGGATGACTTGTTACATGTGCGCTTGGCAGCTGAAGGTATCTATGTTGAACCCATCTTCATATGTGGCCACATTGCTGAGGAAAATGATGTTTTAATATATGCAAATGAGTCTCTAGGAGCAACAGGGGCGTTGCATTACTCCCTCTGCACTTTGATAGGGTCAGGCGTGATAAAATTTTCACTGTCTGGCAAAAGTGCAGAGGGTGTGGAAGTTGCAGAGAGAGCAGAGCCTCTAGATGTAATGACAACACCCCCATTGCTCCTAGAAGCTCATTTGCATATACTAAAACATTTTTCTCAGCAATGCGGGCACATATGAACACGGGACCAACATAGATGTCTTCAGCTGCCAAGTGCAACAGGTCAGCCAGTTTCATAGGTGCAAATCTGCTGCTAGAAGCCCTTTAACAATGCAATGCAATAATTCTACAGCTCCAGATAAGGTTGTGATAGCCCAATCTGCCTGCATAGCACTCCTATTGAAAATATTAAATTGTTATGTGTTAATCAATGCAGAAATAGGAGCCAAAGGAGGTTGGAGAAGCGGCTGAAAATTTCTACAAGTATCTTAAAAAAGAAAGAAAGAAATCATTTGTATTACAAGAAATCCATTTCCTTTTATTCACTGAATTGAAAAAAGCCCACTGTGAATATTGATATTACCTCCGGAGGGGGGCTATGTTTCTAGGTATTTTCACCTGAACTACTTTATATTTTCACTTTGCAACATGAACAGGGTGTTTATCTTCAAAAGCATATTTAAATTGAGAAATCCCCACGGGTATCGAATAGGAACAGAAGGGAACTAACATTTATTTTACATTATTTAGAAAACAAAATCTCCTTGTACCGTATATTACGTCTTGTTTTAGAGCCGGATCTCATTGCAGGTAGAACTGGAAATAAACAAGTAGTAGATCCTTGATGTCTCCTAACAAATTCCTCTTTTGCCTCCTGAGAAGTGTGACACGTCTTCTGGGGTCAGCCTTGTCTGGATGCAGAAAGGAAATAATAAAAGGAAATTGCATTGAATAAAAGCTTCCATAAGACTGCTGGAGCAAATGAGAAATGACACTGCGGTTGTGCGAGTTGTAAATTGGCCAGCTGCTAACAGTTTGTTTTCATTTCCTCTCACTTTGTCTGAACAAACTGTAATGTGAATGTTATTGATGGGGATTTTAAATTAAACTTCTATTGTTGGAGGAGATGGATAAGGTAATGATGAATATACAGCAGTTTCCAAAGATAACTGCACATATAATACAAGTAGTGTCAGACTTTGCCACCACTCCACTCAAGCAATTGCTTGGGGCACCAGAGATCATGGCTCCCCCTGCTGGCCATAGACTTAAAAATACAACACAAATAATGGCCATACAGCCTGTGCAGCATATTAAAGGGGTTATGCAATATTGAGGACTTATCTGCAGAATAGGTCATCAATATCAGATCAGCAGGGGTCTAACTTCTAGCACCTCTGCTGATCAGCTATTTGAAGAGGTAGTGGTGCTCATGCAAGTGTTGCTTGTTCTTCAGGATCACTTGTGTGTTATCCCCTTTGTAGAGGCAGCTTATTGTAATTCACGTGAATGGGATAAGCGTTTGGAATTACACTGCACAACCGGTGTAATTGAGTGCACAGGTACTTTTGAAAAGGAAGCAGCACTCACACGAGTGGGGGTGCCAGACCCTTGCCAGTATGATATTGATGACCTAATCTAAGGATAGGTCCTCAGTATTGTAGCACTGCACAACCCTTATACGCTGCACAAAGATTGACAGGAGGAGGTGGTTTCTCCCAAAGGGCATGGCTTAACAGTGCAGCTGGCTGGAGCTTAATGGTATGGTATGATGGAGCAAACCCCCCACCACCACCACCACCAGCTTAAAGAAGAACTCCCGCAAAAATGTTTATTCTCTGACCTGTTAGAAAGGTGCATGATATAATCTGTAGTGAATGTCATTTTCTTATCAGAGGCTGAAATTGAGAGTTTCCACTCTCTTCTTATTGTAGCTGGGTCATGAGACCAACTCCCTGACCTCCAACTGACCCAGGACAGCAAGCCAGTCACTTCTCTATTCATTCCTATGAGACTGAAAGTGAGGCTTCCATAGGAATGCATAGAAAATTAGACTTCCTGTCCACACATAAGGTGCTGTGTGAGCTAGTGGGCCTAATTCCTAGTCACATGACACAGAGAAGAAACTTCAGAATGATATAACTCAAAAATTCAGCTACTGGTAAGAAAATGACATTCACTACAGATTACAACATGTACATTTCTAGCAGGACATGGAATAATTATTTTTTGCGGGAGTTCTTCTTTAACTTTACTTGCAGCTCAGGAAATGCTATACCCTCCCCTGAGTACATGAAATATATATCTCACATGTATTTCTAGTCAAATACCATGTTTTATAACAAACCGATGTTAATTGCTCCAAGTGTTATCATAAATGGGGGTTGGGGAATATAGCTGTCAGCTGAACATTTGTATAAGTCACGTGCATGGCAGGTTTTAGGTTTGAATATGGATCTGGAACATTAAACCTGTGCATTGCAATACTTTGCATAGCCCTTCTTATAGATATAGCATCAACTTGCATGTATGCTGCAATTTAGTAGATGTTGACTCATAGGTGCTCTAAATGAATAAAGAGCTAACCTAATAAGATTTTTCTTAAAAAGCACAAGGAACTAGACTGTACACATAATGGCAGTATGACAGCCAGCTAAATGTCATTACAAAGGGAATTAGTGGTGATTGAAAAACCTTGATCCTTTGTGTTAACCTGATAACAATTCTTAGTTGTCATATTTCTTTAAAAAAAAACATATGGTTTACAATACTTATGTCATTAATTTCAATAGGATTTGTCCATCAGTTTTAATTTTCATCTATGTGATAGATCTTATTAAAGTCAGTTAAATCCATTATGTTTCCATTTGACATTTCCATTAGAAAGACAGAAGCCATACTGTAGTTCCATTGTATGTGGAGCTTAAGTGTCATGTTAGGTAGCAAATAGTGCAGCCTTGAATGATCCTTCCTAAATGACGGCCCCAACTGGTCGATGGTACCTAACTTAACTAAGTGAAAAGGCCTAAACAAAAAGAGGTAAAATGCAAATTGGCAAAGACAGAACCAGAAGATGAATTGCGAGAGCCAAAACAGGATATAATCACAGAGTAAAATAGCAGGCAAGGTTAATACCTGGAGGCAACATGAGAAACATATTCGGCAGCCAGAGGCAACATCAAACTCAATGCAGAAGTCACAATCCAGGAGTTCCAAAATGTACAAACACTAGTATGGCAAAGAATACCAATCACAGGCACCCACCTGTTTAAGGGTATCTTCCCATGCTGCAGATTTTGTTGGAGAATTTTCAGCGACTGAAAATCAGCTCCATTAACTCGAAGCACATTGCAAGCACATGGATTTCTACCAGCCTCATTTAGAGATGAGCGAATCGAATCCCACGAAGTGGAATTCGATCCGAATTTCAGGAAAAATTTGATTCTCCTAGAAGCCGAATTTCCTTGTGCTTCATGTCGGCGAATCGATTTATCCTGAAATAGTGTAAAAAACAAAAAAATCCATACCTATCTCCTCCATTTGCTCGCGACGGGCCGCCAGCCGCCATCTTGATTGAAGATCCCGGGCGAAATCCCGCGTGTTATGACGTCACCACGCTGGCCGACGTGATGATGTAATCTCGCGCCGCGCGAGATTTCGCTCCAGATCTTCAAGCAAGATGGCGGCGGCCGGCCCGTCGCGAGCAAATGGAGGAGGTAAGTTTGATTTAATGTATTTTTTAATGTTTATTTTACACTGTTTTTACATTCAGACACTCATACATGATCACGGCATCTGAGGGGTACAATGACGGGGGCGGCGCTTTCGCAGCTCCCTGTCATTGCACCCACTACTTACAAAAAATGCGCTTTGTGGTGAAGTAATTCGTCACGAAGCGAATTTTTTTTGTAAAATTTGGCAAATCAGCCGAATCAAATTTTGAAGAAATTCGCTCATCCCTAGCCTTATTCAAGTGAATGGAACCGGTTTTCATTTGCGAAAAATTCTGCAACAAAATCCGCAGCATGTGAAGGCACTCCACTGACAGGAAATATGTGACACCAGCAATGAGCTAGATTAACCCAACATCCCTGATAGGCCAATCAGCCTGACTGTCAGCATAGCTGGCTGCCACAGCAACAGGATGACCCTGGCTGCTTCAGAATTGAGAGGCCAGGCTTGCTGCTGGAGCATGGACAGGTAAGCACATGACATCATTAAATGATTATTTTTCATCCCATACCTTCATGGCTAGGATACTCGCTGGGGGCAATTTATCGAAACTAAAGGGTGGAGAAGCTCTTCATAGGAACCTCTGAAAACTGATAGCTGCACTCTGATTGACTGTTATGGGCAGGTGTGCCACTCTTGCTAAATTTTCTCCCACTATCCTTGTCATTTAATTGTATAGTTATTATTTTATCTACCTCTCCCAATATATAATAGTATCCACATAGCAACTGCATGTCATTCCACATATCATTCAATTTATTACCTCTGCACATGATATTTCTAAGGAAGGTCACACAGTAAGAACCAGTGTGGTTTAGCTGCCGCCAGTCTCTTCTTGTATTTTGTATTTTTTGCACAGATCAATACATATTTTCTGTGTTGAGAAGTGATTTCTTTACCCTCTAGAGTGCATTTTCTGCTTTCCCATCTATCAAGCTTTAATGCTGGAACACTGCCCAAGTGCAATACTTTGCTTAGACTAAGTTAACATCATAAATGTGATAGACTCTCAGTTGTCAGCTAAGTGAAATTTGCATGACAATTTGTTTTCCTAAAGAAAAAAAGTGGTTACAGTAGAAGCGTTACTTGTAATTGAATTTACTCCTGGAAATCTGTGTTGCTGTGTTATGCTGTGATACCCTTAATGAGGATTTGCATAGCTTTAACTGCATTGGCAGAGCTGACTTTAAAGCTTTTACGTGGCGTAATAACACCCTGGCTCATTATTGTTCCTCTAGAGCTGTGTGCAGTGGACTGTGGAAGTCACGGTGTATGCTCAGGAGGTGTCTGTCAATGTGAAGATGGCTGGGGAGGAGCCAGCTGCGAAGAGCGTACCTGTCACCCGAACTGTGCAGAACATGGTCAATGTAAAGATGGAAAATGTGAATGTAGCCCCGGATGGGAGGGTGAACAGTGCACAAATGGTGAGTAATTAACTTCATAAACTGATCTGCTGTGTTAAAGGGGTTGTCTCACTTCAGCACATGGTAGTCATTATGTAGGGAAAGTTAGTACAAGGCACTTACTAATGTATTGTGATTGTCTATATTGCATCCTTTGCTGGCTGGATTCATTTTTCCATCACATTATACACTGCTCGTATCCAGGGATTATGACCAGCTTGCAATTCATCAGCGGTGTTAGTGCTTGCACACTATAGGAAAAGGTGCCTGCCTCTATGGTGGCCAAGACCGTGGTAGAACATGTATACGCAGCAGCTCTCATACCAGAAACCTTGTATCTGTGCTGCAGCATTGGCTGTCCATAACCCCTGGAAACGAGCAGTGTATAATATGAGGAAAAAATGAATCCAGCCAGCAAAGGAGGCAATATAGACAATAAGAATACAATAAGAGAGATTGTAGTAATAATAGCAGTAATAATACTAAACTCAAACATAGCCGCCCTTCAAGACTATCCTGACAAGCTCCAAGTTTCTAAACTAAATATGAAGTAAAGCTGAAAATGCTGGCTGATTTTCTATTACAAACATAATGCTATACTAACTATTAGAATATATTTTTGGATATCTGGCAATGAATGAAAAATAGATGGATCTTTTCAAGAGGTTACTCCCTGAAAAGTATTACTATGCAATGAATTGGGCATTTAAGATTAAGTATTATCAAAATATACATTAAATAAAATAAATTCAGACCACGAACTCCTGAAAAATTCAGACTCAGACCCATAGATTAATTCAGACCCCAGACCAGCCCATTAACTTAATTCAGAAACCAGACTAGACTTTTAAATTCATATTCCAGACCAGATCCCTCTGTATATGTACTCTCCTTCTAATTAAAGTGGGTTTGTGGGACCCACTGGGTCCCTGAAAAAACTTGAAGTTAGGCCTCATATACACTGCCATACCGTGTTTTGCGGATACCAGCCATGTGTGTTCCGCATTCTGTGGAAGGAAAGGTCTGGCCATTAATAGACCAGTTCTATACTTGGCCGTGACATATTCTATTATCTTTTGACTCTGAGGAACAGAGGTATGGATGCAGACAGCACACGGAGTGTTGTCCACATCTTTTGTGGCCCCATTGAAGTGAATGGGTCCATATGCAAGCCACAAAAAATCCGGCTTGGATGCTGACTCAAACAATGTTCATGTGCATGAGGCCTTAGTTATCAAGTTAAAGCACACTCACATTATTGCCAGTCCATTGGCATTTCTGATGGAAATAACACAGTTTGCAGGTCTATTCTGGCCTTATTAAAGGTGTCTGTCAGGATTCATCAGTATCTGTCCATTAATGTATCCTGCATAGTTGGATAAACAGAACCCATGGCACATATGTGAATGATCCAAAGATCTTGTGTACAAATTACATTTTATATTCTAGTGTGCAAAAACAATTAAAAAACCAAACAGTTGGATATTTTAAATGAAAATAGCATTAGCCTTAATCTGCCTATGTGCAGAAATTCAGACCACGCTTCATACCTCCAGGCCTTCAATTTGGTAAAGCACATCAAGAAAGAAGTTCTTTTCGATGACTAATTACATTTCATATTCATGCTCTAGTCCTCAGCTTCTGTTTGAGGCTGGAAAGCTGTAATTGGGGTACATCTGCTGTCATATATTACTGTCTATGTTGTGTCATCCCATCATGCAGCATTTTTCACATAATTAATAATATGAATGTTTCTGTGTGTACTCAGAATTCATCTACAATGTACAGCTTTAAACCCTGTTCATTTATTTTAGTGTGCGCCTTTAGAATGTATATAAGCCTATATTATTTATGCTGTATTTTTTGCTTTCCTTTACAGCTCAGTACTTGGATGCTGTAACAGGTGGGTATATCACAGAAAAGTAAATGAAAAAAGAAAAATACATTATTTCTAATATAAAAGAAGCCATAAATACCAATGCATGCCCAAGTTGGGCCCAGCATCAGGCTGGCCATACACATTAGATAGGTGTTGGCTGAATATTCATTTGTATGTCTGCCAACCCTCCATACACATGTCTGTGTGCCTCAGGCATGTGTGCTCTATGGAGGAGTGGAAGCTGCTGCCAGTGAAAATTTATCTCACCAAGAACTAAAGAATTGGTCAAATAAACAGTTAAAATCCAACTGCCTGATCCTTATCTCTCTTTGCCTCGGGGTAGAGCCAGAAGGCTACCACATACACACTGTGCATGACCAGTTGTAGCCAAATAGCGGTCTAACAGATCTGAGTTTTGAGATTTGTGCAGTTTCTTTGTCCCAGGCTGACTTCCTGACTTCACTGCATGTCCATATATATCCCCTTGATATCTCACTTTAGTTTATTGGCAGGCATTACCTTTCATTTTCTACATTTTTGCTTCCATACATCTAATATTAAAAACAAAACTGTTGTTTTGTGTCTATAATTTAAAATGGCACTGGAAAAAGAATAAAAGTGACCCCATGTAAAAGGCAGGTCTAAACTGACAGGAGGCAAGGCCAACACAAGTAGGCAGGGACAACTCATGTAGGCAGGTTCAGCAATACCATGATGCAGCACACAATACCATCCCAGAAGAACCAATACCACAGTACAGCACAAAATACAACCCTAGCAGAATCAAATATCACAGTGCAGCACAAAATACTGCCCCAGTAGAACCAAATACCACAGAATAGCACAAAATACTGCCCCAGCAGAACCAAATAGCACAGTGCAGCACAAAATACTGCCATAGCAGAACCAAATACTGCAATGCAGCACAAAATATTGCTCCAGAAGAACCAAATACCACAGTATAGCACATAATACTGCCCCAGCGGAATCAAATACCAGAGTGCAGCACAAAATACTGCCCCAGCAGAACCAAATACCTACCTAGAAGCAGCCCCTTTGTGGTGGGGCAGGAAGTCATCTGAGGACACCTGCAGCCGGGTACATAATTACCGGCTGGCAGCTGTGAGGAGGGTTTGGGAAGACCCCTGGACATTGACCTACCCTACAAGGAAGTTTCCCTGTAGGGTGTAAGTCCAGCCCTGTGCACACCTATGTTTCTCCATGGCTGCAGACTGCAAACAAATCTGTGTGTAGTCACATGTGCTAGTAAAATATTGTTCCCTTCCATGGGAGCTGTATTCACAAAGTGGTAGGATATTGTTCAACACTATTTGCCAAGTTGCTTCATTTTTTAATTTTATATGCATTGGAGCAAAAAAAAAATGGTTGCAAACACATGCATAGCCTTTAAAGAATTACATACTTGTGTTATAGATGTATATTACTTGTAAAGCATAACTAAACTAGTGTTTTTGGTTTTTTTTTTATTTCAAGATGGCTGTCCCAGTCTTTGCTATGGTAATGGAAGGTGCACACTTGACCAAAATGGATGGCATTGTGTATGTCAAGATGGTTGGAGCGGAGCTGGATGCAATATCATTATGGAAATGGCTTGTGCTGATAATATGGATAATGATTCTGGTACATTACCCTTTTTCAGATTGTATTTTTTTGTTAATAACTATGTAGAATTTGAGACGATTCCATTGTTTTCATGGCCTTTACCTGATCCATAAATGTTTTCTTAATAACTCTTTTTTGGAAATACAGTATAATTACATTGAAAATGAAAGATCCAGGGGCAATAACCTCACTGATGTAAATATCTAAAATATTATTAGGGCGGTGACACATATATTGGGGAAGATTTACCAAGCCTATAGATAGTGTAAACCTACGCTGTCTAGACTTGTACCATATTTTTTACAGTGGCTCAGACGTGGTGATAGGGATATACACTTTATATTAAGTATAGGTTGCCTTACTTCTAGACTGAATTTTTTGCCAGAATAGTGGTGTCATTCTGGTGCAAAACATTGCATCTTGGGTCATGGCCCTTTCTCACAACCCACACCCCTTTCATGGTAAGTCTCATCCCTTACTTGGACTAGGCAAAGAAACTTTCTCTAAATCTAGGTGAACCAAATTATGCACTTTTTGGCAAAATTTGCACCAAAATCTAGGTGGACTCACATTAGTAAATAGGGGAAAAACTGGGGGTCAGTCAGCACATCCAAGTATGCAGGTGCACGTCACATAGGTGTGGCTGCAAAATAGAATGGTAAAACATAAAAAATGCAACAGCACTCTGCGAACACAGACAATAAATTGAGTACATATAATACTGCCATACTCACTTTCCACACGATACTAGCGCTACATTGTAAATGTGAGATTCTTGGCAAATAATTTTGTACAAAAATTATCTGTGCCCGTCTGCCATACATCAAGGAGGTATCATATTGTGTGGGCTCGGCATGCATGTGGAGCCAGCATTCCCTGAATCAGTGGAGGCCATTTTGGCACCATAATAGGTACAATATAATGTCGGCTTAGCATGCATGTGGAGCCTGCATCCTCTATAGTTAATGGAGGCTGCTATGGCACCTAGTGACTATGGCTGTCAAGGTTGGGATAAACAGACTACAGAGGAGCGTGTGCCCTGAGCTTACCCAACCCTCTGTCCCTGCCTATTGCCTCACCCACGCTAAACCGTGGGGCGACAACCACGAGGACTGCGAAATACACTGTATAAGGTGCAGGGAACAGGGACAACAAACAAGACAGACAAAACACCAAATGGATAGTCAGGAAGCCACGTCAAAACCAGGAATAACAAAGTACAAAATCGGAAGACGGTAGAGTAGTCAAATACGAGCCGAGGGTCAAATAAGAAGTCAGGATACACAATACAACGCAAGCAGGAATAGCAAGGATTTTGCAAAAACCAGCAAGGAGCAGAGAGAAAGATAGGTATATAAGCAGGAAGATATCCCACCCCCAGGTTCTGAATGGACCAGATTCAGAGAAGCCACTCAGCCCAGCACCTGAGTATTAACCCTGAGTAGACAAACCAAACATGAAGCTGGGCGTTGGCTCTAAAACAACCCACAGTGTGAACATGGTTCAAGGCAAGGCGTAGGCACTAAACAGAAACACACAAAAACTCAGAATACCAAGCAAAACATAGAACCTATGTTCTCCGATGACCAGACCTGACAATGGCGTTTAGTGTTAGGTTCCCGTCTTAAAGAGATCGCCTTGATGTATGGCAGACGGGCACAGATAATTTTTGTACAAAATTATTTGCCAAGAATCTCACATTTACAATATTTAAAATAGTATCATGTGGATTTTGAGTATGGCAGTATTATATGTACTCAATTTATTGTCTGTGTTCGCAGAGTGCTGTTGCATTTTTTATGTTTTAACATTAGTAAATGAGGGCCATTGTCTTTTTTTATCATTATTTATCATTTATCATTATTATGCTTTGAGGCAAAAAGGGCAACTTTATATTTTGGCTGTAAATCTACGGGAATTATTAAAAAGAGTGAAGACATATTTTCAATAGCTTTGTCATAATGTTTGCTAATTTTTTGTGTCAATTGTATTTTTCAAAACCACAGTATCTTCTGGGTGTGGCATTTTGTGTCTTATTTTTTGGCATTTTTGTCCCATAGTAATCCATTTTGTGGCCTGCATATCAATGCGTTTACATTTTTTTCATGTTTTTACATTTTATATTCTTTAAACCATGTACCAAGAAAGTGACATCAGAGGAGGCTCTTGTGCTAAAATGCCACAAAAATTGTATAGAAACACCACTAAAAATGTCCAAAAATGCACCACAAGGCAAGCTTCTTACAAAAAAGCACATGTCAAAAAGTGCAGTAATGTAGTGTGGCAGCCCCTTGCTCTCTCATTGAGTGAAAAACAACCTTTTCTATGAGCACCTGTTCTTGAGTGAGACTGGGGTGAATCACAAAAAGAAAAATAAGTCTTTTGCCCTCAAACCTAAAGGTACACATAAAGATATATTTGTAAAAACAAGTGAGTTAATGAGTTTTACCATTCAAAAGCTATGCATTTATATATAGCAATAATATATTTTTTGCCAATTCAACCACTTTTGAGATTGCTTTTTTTCCCTATTATATTATCTAATGACTAAGCTGATGCCTGTTTACATGAGGGGATATCACACCATCCAATGATAATTTTTAAGTTACCATAATATGTCATTTGAACGCCGAATGAGCGTATTCTCACAGATCATGCAATCACATGATTTCACTGCACAATGCTCAGGCATATTTTCTCGTGTTAATGATTTTTCTACACAATAACCACCATACAACTTTATTCGTACAGTATTTATTTGTCAGATTGATAAGACAATTACTTTAATTGTTAAAACCCAGGTTTAAACACCTTAGGAATAAAAGTTTTTGCTCTTAAGTTTCCGTATGTTTTTCTTCATAAGATTAACCGTTCTGGCAACACATCATTATTCATTAAGACTCAGATCTCTCAGCGCAAAACAGTTAGATTAGGTTATTGTTTCTGGCTTTGCATTTAATGGTCCAACAAACACATCCCTAAAGTGTAAGCAGCTTCCTTCAATTTCATGACCTCACACAGGTTCCAAGTAAATCCGAGGAGAGAGGCGTATAATCCTTCTCCAGATCACACAAAATAAGACTATGAAAAGAAAGGTAAGGAAAAACATTGACTAATGATTTCTGGAATATAGTGGGAATGTATACAAAGGCATATGACTATATGCAAAGTATGTAGTGGGCCCTTACGTTGTTGACAGTAAACTGAACTGTAGTAATGCAGAAAAACAGAATAATTACAACCAAAATAGGAAAAATTGTCCATAAAATCTGATATATGAGACTATCGATAAGACAAATAGCCAGAAAGCCACTAAACCAAATTGCTGAACTTGAGTAGACTTCTTGGACTCTGGGCCAAAAAGAAATTTCTTATGGCTGCTGTGGCTGTAATGATGCCTGTGAATGTACATTCTCAATTTATTCATGATCAAGTCAAACGGAGGAAGTGATTAACTAAGGCCTTCATAAATCTGCTGGACAATTATCTGCAGTCCTTCGTCTCTCACTATAGAAACTCCAAGTTGAGGAAGACTTAGCTTTGACCTGAAAAGTTTCCATATGAGAAGATAAAGTCATTTATTTCTTTAACAAGACTGGATGCCGTTACTGGACAGCTACCATCAAGCTCACCTGAAGAATCCTATGTCTCTGTGGATGTGTAGTCACCAAACCTGCACACCATGAAGTCCCTTTCCATTCTGAGATAAAACACCCAGTTTTACAAACCCAACGTAGTTCAAACATGTAGGTTCAGGGGACAAGTACCAAAAACAATGTTTTATTGATCCCAAGGCAACGGTTATTGTGCTATTTAAGCCCCTAAACACAAAAATGCACTATGTTATGTGTATAGCAGCCTCCCAACTCTTCCCCAGTAGATAAAGGGAAAAGGGCACATTGAATTTTAATATACTCCACCCTTTTTCCCTGGGAGAAAAGCAGTTTCTAGAGATGTCTAAGAGTATCTTTTCCCCTCTTCCTATTGAACAAGCATTCAGCGAACAGCTATGGAGGGTATACGGTCACTTTTGAAGCTTATGGGTAGACTTCCACTTAACAACTTATCTTAGCTCCTATAATGCAGTGGCTAGTTTTTCATACATCCGGTCACATACGGTCACAACGGGTCCGCATACTGACCGCAAACAAATGCAACAGACACGGACAAAAAGTACATTCGTGTGCATGAGCCCTTAAGGTATTTGAAACAGTCAAAGAAATTTCTGCAAGCTTGACGAATCTATTATATCATAGGCAGGATCGCATCTTGTAGAGCAGTGTAGTGTGTAGTGATGAACCGCCCCCTTACCTCCCTAGGCAGCTCTGCAAGTAGTGGTAGTCCTCCTTACATTCTAGGATAGTTCACTGGCAACAATTTTAAATCAGTCCAGGAGAACCCCTTTAATAAGACTTTCAGTCTAAAAACATAGGATATGGCATGTGTTTCATCACTGGGCGTCTGACCACTGGGACCCTCAGTAATAAAGAGAAAGCCATGGTACTCCATTTTGTTCACGTAGAGGACTCTGGGACACCCTGTTCTTGACTATGGTACATTTTGTTATTGGGAAAATCTCTTTGAAGCAATGATGCCTGTGTTAACAGAATCTATGTATAAGTTCCACCATGGCAGATTTGTTGCACAAATTTCTGCAACCCTTCCTTAGATCTGACATCTGAATGAGATTTGTAAAAACTCATGCACATGTTACAAAAACAACTTCGATATATTTTCAGTGTCAGATTTTACTGAAACAAATCTTCTGAATGCAAACATACCCTTAGGCTCTATTCATACTAGCATCATGGCTTTACGACCTATTAGATCCATCCATTTATAATATCAGTCTTTTTTTTATGTGGCAAACAGAGCTTTTGCTCCCCCTCCCCCTATGCATCAAGGCTTGGAAGAAACTGGTACTTCTACATCCCATATACGTAGCTACACCTTGTTAGTGTCCACTAGGAACCATCTTGTACTGGATCCATAAGAATACAGACTGTTCACCTTGGCTTAATAAGTGTGCCTTAAAAGGGTTCTTCAAGACAATCCCTTTTCATATGAGCAGGCAGGGTGCATAGTTTAAAAAAAAAAGAAAAAAAGACTCACCTGTCACGGCGCTCCAGTTCCAGCAACAAACTGCCTTTTTCTCTGCTAAAACCAGAAGTGCAACATGCATCTACCAGCATATCACTACTGCCAGCTAGTCAATGACTGGCTGGAGTGGCAGCAGTAGTGTGCCATGTCTGCACATGTCACTGCTGAAGCCATTGATTGGCAGTAGCATGTTGCAAGTAGACGGCACACTTCCCACCCAGCATGGACGAGAAACGGAGAAGAAAGAAAAACAGCACTGGAACTGGACTGCTGGGGACAAGTGAGCCTTTGCACCCCTGCATCCTGCCTGGTCATATGAAAAGGGGTTCCCAGTCTCAGAGAACCCCTTTAAGAAAACATTTGACCAAAGTTTATATAGTAAAGATAAAATGTTTTATTGCACAATACGGATGCGTATTTCTGGTTATTGAATACATTTTACCTTGCTCTTTGAAATCTTCACCTATGTATTTTCCTTAAAGTACTTACAAGACATCATGAGACTCATCATATTTCAATGACAATATTTTAGAGCCTGAGTACAGCAAATTCTCCCTTTAAGATGACTTCAGTACTTTCATATCCTTAATGCTTATAAATCATTTTGAGTTTGTCTTCAGCCAGATGGTGTGATTCAGGAAGGCTAAGAAATTTGCTGAACAGTAGCTCAGCATTTTAATGGAGTTCAGTCCTAGTCTGTTACACACATGAAAATATGGTCTTTTCATATTAACATATCTATAAAGCAAAGTTCAAGCTGTCATTAAGGAAAGGAAGATTTCCCATCTGATTTGTTTGATTGTGCCAATTCTTTACAGTATAATGTTAGTGAGATGGGAGCAGTTGGAGAATGATATAGCAATGTTGAATTCATATAATTTCTTCTTAAATTAAGGCCCATGGCATTTATTGAGGAAACCTTTGAACTCCCATTTGAAAGACTGTTTGACTTGCACTAATGGAGACTCCCAGCCATGTTAAATCTTTCAATTTTCCTTAAGTAAAATACTTTTAAACTAGTCAAGTATATAATTTCTTTTCATTTTTTGATTCTGTTCCAACCACGTTCCCACCACAGAGAATCTGTTTTTGAGAGCAGGCTTCCCTTATGAGCTGATCACAGGATGCTCAACTCTAGGGATCCCAGGCAATCAGCTCTTATCTGTGAGGAACCAAGTGCTAAGTGTACAATATCCATGTATCAACACTGGAAGAAAACCAGATGCTAAAACAAACTCAACAGTGAATGATAGGAACTAGATGCTAAGGGTCACGGACATAGAAGATGATCCAGCAAAGGCAGATGTATGTCATATAGGTAGATAGTGACTGAATGACATGAACAGAAATGTATCAAAACTGATCTGACTCTATCTTAATTAAACTCAGCATTTCAGTCTGGACAAGACAAGAGCACAGCAACAAAACAAATCTCAAACAAAACAAGAGACTGTTGAACTACAGCCAGAATAAACAGAAAACAATCGTCTAGAACCAGATACAATCATGGAACTAATGATTCCAGCATACAGGACAATGTCCAAAATATATGGAAGGGAATACTATACCTACCAATAGGCATAGAGGAAGGCCTGGATATATGAAGGCTCAACAATCAGCAACTCCACCTTAATCAACCAAGCAAAACTAGGTGATAACCAAATCCAGATACAGATGTAAGGCAGTTAAATAGCAATTGCACAAAGTTAGACAGTATATGAACATGAAGAAACAGAAAGACCCCCATTGCTCTTAACATACCCTTGTAGTGTAGTGTAAAGCATAGCACTTATAGTGCCTATTGAACAGTGCCTATTAAACTTATTGATCCCTGTGTGCAAAATTCCCTTATGGTGTATTTAAAAAATTGGTCTTGTAAACCAGACAGCCTTTTTAGGTAATACACATCATTTGGAAGTGTACATGACCATAAATTAGAGAACTATTTTATATGCAATTCCCCAATATAATGTGGCTAGAAAGATTTGTCATGTAAGAGAGAACAACAGTGGAAGCTGTAATTGTGGATATATTGATTATGACACAACTTTCTCAGAAAACGATTTAATAGATTTAAAAATCCAAAGAAAAGGCCATGCAAACAATAAATTCATTGGTTTCTATAGTATGTTTATAATTTCATGAAATATTACCAGCAGTGTAAAAAAAAAATGCATGTAACATGGATATATTGTGTAATCTTCTCACAATCATCTGCCTTCCTTAGAGCCAGTTGTCAAGTTTACTGTACTCATTTAGCTTAAACTATTAGTTTGTTTTGTATTGTATAATATGTTTTCTTATTGTTGGAGAGCTCTGAAACATAAAGCTAGTGGTATCCATTATTCGTTCTGCATCCTGAATAAATGTCATATACACAGTTGTCTAAAGCAAATATAATGCAAAAATGATCACATAAGTATGGACACATACGGCCACTAAACCAAACTCATTATTCTGGAGGACTTCAGTACATTAACTATGAATGTCTTAGATTGGGTCAAAATGATTGTTGAACCCTAGGTTCATATATGTACATATTGCTACAGTATATATCAAAATATCCAGTCTTAAAGATTTCTAACTAAATGTAAAATATGAACTGCTCTTTAGCGTTTAGATATTGTTACAAAAATATGACCCCTTAGGCAAGTGTAGATGTATATTATATGTAGTGCAACCAGTGTGATAATTGGCCCATGTAACGGCGCAGCCGATCACCTGATTCATGAACAAACACTTGTTCCTTTGGTGAAAGCTTTGTTTATGTGGAAAACAAAATCATTGTTTCTGGGCAGCAGATCATCCTGTGTAAGCGATTAATCTGTATGGGGAAAAGTGATCGCAGTAGTGATCACTCATCCCCACAGAGCAGACAGGCTGCAAACTGTTATTCCCAATAATTTGACAAAAAAAGAAAAAGTATCTCTGGCTCTAAACATCTCTTCCAATAGTAATACAGAGGTCTCGGGGACTCACCACCACCACCTCAGAGGAGATGGAGGGTAAGAAGGCCTCCTATCCAGTCCTGTATCTCCTTCCACCAATTCCACATACACGCTCAGCACAGATGTCTCGCAATCACTGCTTCTGAAGTGGTGATGGTGAGTCCCTGAGACCTCTGTGTTACCATTGGAAGAGATGTTTAGAGCAGCGCACGCCGGATGACAGGATTGGGTGAGAAGAAGAAGTCCGGAGCGGGGTTGAGGTAAGTATATTTTTTGTCTGTGTGTGCACAGGGGCCCGGGGGCAAAAAAAATGACGTACCAGTATATATTCAGAGGGGCCAAAAATGACATATATATTCAGTGGGGGCAAAAATGAAATATATGTTCAGTGGGGGCAAAAATAAGACCTACCCCGATAATAAGCCCTAACCCTAACTCTTATTTTCGGGGAAACACGGTATATATATATATATATATATATATATATATATATATATATATATTCCCAATCATTTGCTGCAAAGTTGTGTGAAGAAGCCTTAATGATCATTTAGTCACATACAGTGAGGAAGATTGTGCCATGTAAATGCGATTGACTATCATCAATTGGTGTTTTCTACAAGCAGGAAATACAACTATGTAAAAGGGCATTCTGATAGTTTAATGCTCAAAATACTGGCCTATTTCCTGTCTCATATAGTGTCATGCACCCTACGAGAAGTAAAAGGAGAACCACTGTAAAGGGAGACCCTAAAAACGCACATTGTGTCAAATGCAAAGTAAGGGTGCATTTCCATGACCATGGAACGGCCGTACCCATTTTGTGGACCTCAGACTGTGGATCTGCAAAATACAGGTACAGGCAGTGTGCATGGTGCAGACCCATTGACTTCAATCAGTCTGCAATCCACAAGTTGTTGCCAAAGATAGGACATGTCCTGTATTTTGCGGTGCAGAGACTTGGACCCCGAAGCACACTAGGAAACCCTTCTGTGTGCTTCCCGGCCTGTGCCACCATGCTGCAAAAGATAGGACATGTCCTATATTTGGCCACATCTTGCTGAAGTCAATGGATCTGCACTGCAATGTGGGGTGTACATTGCTGATGCTCGTGTATTGGGGATCCACAGGCAGCAGACACCAGTTCAAAGTCCTTTTGCATATATTGCTTTTTCCTATATTAACACCAGCGTGTTTGCAGGTCAACTGGTTCTTTTAGCATTCATTAGTATAGCTACTTTCCCATTGCCCTGTTATAACAAACCTCTCTGGACATTCATTGGCTGATTTATAGTTATTTTATCCATTGCAGATGGTCTGACAGATTGTGTGGATCCTGATTGCTGCCAGCAAACCAATTGCTTTTCCAGTCCTCTCTGCCAAGGGTCACCTGACCCATTAGACCTCATCCAGCAAAGCCAGCCACCCTTCTCCCAGCATCCTCCACGACTCTTCTATGACCGCATTAGATTCCTTATTGGCAAGGACAGCACTCATATAATTCCAGGAGAAATTAGCCTTGACAGCAGGTTGGTATGGGTTTTTATGGGATATGACATCATCAAATCATTATGAATACACATATTATTTATTATCTTTGAAAAGATGGTCTATCACTAGATGATTGGCTGGGGGATGACACCCCGCACCACTACTGATCAGGTGGTTGTAGTTTCATTATATCAGTACCTGAATTACACAGCACCATGAACCTTGAAATGGACTTAATTGGGAACAGTGCTGCAGTGACAAGTGCAGTCTGCTACAATGTTCATGGTGCTGGTAGTCCTTGCACCAACTTCCAGCGATGGAGCTATGCATAAATTAATTAACCCTTCCAGCTCTATAACATGCTAACTACAGAACAGACTGCATGTTCAACTTGATTCCCCAATCTCATGTACTAATACAAATACTCTCTAAGACTAGTTGCATAGGAAGTCAATCTAGCATGTTACCTGCAAATCTTGAACACATATAGGAAACCCATGATAATATAAAAAGAGCATTTAGAGCAGGGGTGCACAACCTGCTGCCCGGGGGCCACATGCGGCCCTTGATACTATTCTGTGCGGCCCCCAACCATCTGGTAACAGACATGTATTTCTATGTCTTGTGGCTGCTCACATGTATTTTTCATGTATTTCTTCAATTAGATGGGGGTCCTGGAACTGTAACCAGACATTAATTGCATATACTGCGTTCAATATGCCTTGAATACAGTATTTCAGTTTTTAATACCCCCTTTAAATTTTATTTCCAGCCAATGTGGCCCCCAACCAGAAAATGTTGTGCACCCCTGATTTAGAGGGACATTTATTAAGACCGGTGTTTTGCATACCAGTCTTAATCTATCCCCCACTGGCATCAGAAGAGCACTTCCTCTAAAAATGTTGGCACATCTGTGCTAGTCTATGCACCAGAATTGAAATACACATCAGCAAGGTTGCTTGTTAACATTTCATATATAAACTACAACAGTTTCCTAGCCTAGATTATAATAAATGTTCTGAGCTATGCCTGACCTTACACTGCTCAAATCCTCACCCCAATCTCCCAGTTTTTGGAAAATGGTGCGCAAACTCCCAAAAAGTCACAAAATGTTGGGCAAGAGTGGTGTGCATCAAACTTTGTGACTTTTTTAAGCATGTTTCTGGTGTAAAGGGGGCGATAACTGTCCCCCTTGCTGCATGTTTCCAGATTTTAGACTTAGATTTTGACACAAATTCCACATCAAAGTTCACATAAAAATCCAACAACGATCTACATCACAAGCACGTGAATGAGTCTTTTGCAACTCTGTTTATTTGCAATTTCTGTGTGTATTTTAGGTGCCACTGTAGAGATAATTAGCATAGTACTTATTATAGGTGTATTCGGCACAAAAAAGCCAAGGATTGAATGACAATGAGGCTAATCCTTATACAGATTGGTGGCAGTTCAATCGACACATTGGCAGCAAAAATCTGAGGGTCAGCTTTGAATTTCTGCCATAGAAATACATGTCAGAATTGAATCTGATGTGTGAACATACCCTTAAAGTCATTGGTATGCTTTCAGTGGAAGCAGACCATGTGACTGCTATGGGGCCCTGGGCTGAACTTCATCTCTTCCCAACATGAAAGCACTGCATTTTCATTCAGCTGCCACTGAGGGAGCTACGTGCAAAGAGGGTTTTATAGCAGCTGTATAAATTCCTATGTATTGAGCTCCCCCTAGTAGTGGCTGCAGGCAGCCAGTTTTATAATATATTAGATGAAGGGAAGTGGTGATTTAGAGCTGTATGGGGAGATTTATCAATTTATATGTCAGTTGTCTGGTGTAGATACATCAAGAAATTTGCTGTTCAGAATGAGTGCCATATTTATGAAGCACCTGTTTAACTGTTTCTGACATAGGTCAGATAAAGAGGGTGAAGGCAAAGATTACTTAATTCTACGACTTTTATTTACTTGAAATTTTTTCTAATCAATTTTTTTTAAAAAGTAAATTCATCAGAATTCTGGGGTGTTTCCATTTGCATTCCGCATTGCCTGGAAGTGTTTGATGCACACATACTGGCAAAATGGGTGGGGAAGGGACCCTATACTAGATTTTGCTATTGGCTCTATGAGAGTTGTGTATGCCTTTGCTTAAATTATTGAGCCAACAGAAACTACGGGCCTTTAACACTGCATTGTAGTATACAATATGAATTATTGTGAGAGATTTATGAGAATTTTAAATTATTACATATAGTATAGAGCTTTATTATACTTCCAGGTGATAGAGACATTGTACACATCTGCCCACCCTTAAAATTTGTCATGATAGTAATCTAGCACTATTCAATAATAAAGTATACATTAACCATGTACTTCTCTTTATAATGGGAGCATAAGTGAAACAGAAGGATGAGAAATGGCATCCGTCAAAGTCATCCATCACAGCCATCCAGTAAAAATACTTACTTGTTAAAACGTATATGTTTTATTAACATTGGAGCCTCTGGCCACTAGATATCTGATAGATGGTATCCGACAAGGCACCTGTCAGACATATACCTTTTTTATTCATGTTTATTCGAAATCTCATACACTATACATCTCAGATTATGTTGAGTTTAGAGAGAAGTTAAGGAAGGACATCACTGTAATTTGAGTAGTGCTATTGATTGTTCTATACCTGCATTCAGGGTAAAATCACCTTAATATCTAAAGAAGCTATAATGTGACGTTTTCTAAGGTTGTCTTTTAATCGTTCACACCAGGAAGATGACCCGACTATTCCTTATAATATTATAATGAACGGTTTCATTATGCAGCTCCTCAGTTCTAGGAGGGTGTGCTTCAAGATGACCTGTCATCTCTACTGCCGTCTTTTTTTTTAAATAAATACTTGTAATACCCATAAGATAATGAGGTTGAAACATCTTTGTTTTGTTTTCGATCTGCTATTCCTTCTGGAAATGTATGAATAAATTGACAATTGGGTATTAATATTCCCCTTGAGAATGGGTTGTTTTCATACATACAAAGTCTGACCCTGTTCAATCAGTATCAGACTGTGCAGGTTCATACCCAGTGGAAAACAGTAAAAATAACACCTAATTGAAAAGCTATCTATAGATTTCTAGAGGTAATAAAAAAGGAATAGCATGTTGTGGAGTTCTAAGAAAAGATGCTTCAGAATTGTTTTTTCATGGGGAATACAAGTATTTACTAAAACATTCATGTCAGGAGTAGCGGCAGGGCTTCAATCACCCTTTCCCGGACCTTGACATAACTGTCCATCAAGGTGAGAACACAAATTTCTGCACCTTGATGGACAGTTATGTCAGTATGATGGCACTGGCCCAGGGGCTACATATGTTCCATGGAGCAGGCTCCTGCTGCAATTAGCAGATAGAGAGCTAATTTACCCCTTAGATGAAGCAACCAATAGCGCCCCTGACATCTGAGAGGTTAGACAGAGGAACAGGGCTCACTCTGTCAGTGTACAGACTGCCTGTTAGTTGAATACTGACAGGTATAAAATACTGCAATAAAAAGTAATGTGGTGTATTATGTAAATAATCAAAGGAATACATGTTCGAGTCCTCTTGTGGGTCTAATAAATAAAGTAAAAAGTAAATTAGTGAAAAAGTACAAAATTTTATTATGACAAACAAGCAAAAAAAAGAACTATACAAAATTGGAGTTCTATAATATAATGTATAATATACTGTAAAGTCATGAGGTTGTTTATTGAGAATGATATATGCTGTCAAAAATGAAAAGCAATGAAAAAATTGCTGTGTTTTGTTGATCCAGCTCCCAAAAAAATTATAAAAGGTGATCAGAAGTCATAGGTACCCAAAAATAATACCGATAAAAGCTAGAGGTTGTCTTCACAAATCCTTGCCAATAGAAAAAAAAATGATGGCTCTCTTATGGCAACACAATTTTTAAGTAATTTTTTGTGCAAAAGTAGTAAAACAAAAAAAATCTATACAAATTTATATTACTAGAATCCGAGTGACTCACAGAAAAAAAGTTAACATTTTAATTAAATCGCAAGCTGAATGCTGTGAAAAAACATTCTAGAATTTCTGTTTTTGTTGATGCTGTTTCTCAAAATGTGGAATAAAATTAATCCAAAATTTGTACGTATCTTCAAATAAAACCAATGAAAAATACAGCAAACCCTTATGGCTCTCGGATTATGGCACAAAAATTGGTGATTTCTTGAAAATGCAGTTTGGCATGACTGAAATCATACTGACTCACAGACTATAGGTATC
Source organism: Rhinella marina (assembly GCA_900303285.1). Taxonomy (NCBI): domain Eukaryota; kingdom Metazoa; phylum Chordata; class Amphibia; order Anura; family Bufonidae; genus Rhinella; species Rhinella marina. The sequence continues at coordinate 25,199 of ONZH01021335.1, read as the reverse complement.
CCTTTATGTAAAAGTTTAAATTTAAAGTGTAAAAAAAAGACAGAATTGTTGTTTTTCCCATACTTCCATGAAGAGTTAATAACAATTAATCAATAACTGATATGTACCCTAAAATGGGGGCACTAAAAACTGAAAAAAGGCTCTCATAGAACTAAGTTGGAAAAAAAGTTATGGCTCCTGGACAAATAGCTTTGTCCTTAGGACCTTAAATATGCTGGTGCTAAAGGAGTTCACTAAAAACAAGGCAACAAAAGTGACGCTGCTCACAACCACACCATGGCAGCAAATCATAAATGGGCAATCAGACAGGCATCAGAAATTGTGATACCTTCACCAAGAATTGCATTTAGCTGGACTACAAATGTATTTGTCAGTTATATGCAATTCTTGGTGAAGGTATTGGAACTTCTGACATATAATCTGGGCACTTAATTTAATGTATGTTTTATTTATCAGCGGCCGATTCCCAACACAACGCGCTGCAATGTAGAGTATGTATTGGAGCAAATGATACTTCTGCTACATTTACAATTATAATTCATATCAAAGCGCTTAGTGCTGTTGTGTTTAGTGTTCATGTCTTACACTGGAAGACGGTACATAAATAATACTGTACATCTACAGGATAAAGCAGCAGCATTCGTCAACATAAAGTCTAATCTTTAACTGGAAATGCTGTCTAATATATAAACTCTAATGTGGTGCAGAGCATCAAAATAGTCTATTTTACATAATCATCAGAGGAAGAAATCAATGGAGAGAAGAAATGCTGCTTATGCAATGCAAATAAATGCATTTATAGTGTGGTAGATGGCAAGACACTTTAATTCAGATGCACGTAGAGTAAAAAAAAAAACAGCATCTTATAAATGTTGTAACTCAGCATGGTATGTAAAATATGAGATCCAAGGCAAGTCTGTGTTCAGAAGGTATGAATGATGGCAAATAAAAATAAATGCATCGAGGAGCGCCAAGATAATGCAAAGAATAATGATGGCTGTGATGGATTTATCACAGGAACTTGGGCATTGCATTATATGTGGAATATTAAACAGTGCATTGGAAACTCGGTTGGAAACAGGGAGGAAAACAAATGAGCCAAGGCATGAAAATAATGGATGGATTATGTCTACGGTTTTACTGTGTGTTCCTGGGCACCAGGGGTTATTGTACACTTTCACATCTGTGGACTTCTGAAGTAGTTGGAATAATTCGGAGCATCCATACAGTCATTTCTGCAATCTAGTATTCTGAAAACCTATCAAGGTTATTATTTTTAGTCCCAATGGTCTTTTAGGTTATAAGGTCCTGGAATCAATAAAAAACTAATTTAATATAGGAGAGAATACATTACAGTGTAACACATATACTGTATGCAAAGGTTTCAGCTTCACTGAACTAGGCATTAAGACAGTTGTTAAATTCAGCTTAGAGACATTCACTGGTGTATAGAGGTGTTATCTTTTCATATCTGACAGATAATGGCAGAATAATTATCTCCTCGCACTCCCACTCTAGGTGCCACTTTGCTACACAAATGTATCGCTGCTGACTGCAATACGAAAGTAATTCTGGGGGGGGGGTCTGAGTGTTATGCTAAATTTATGTGCATTTACCTATCTCTCTTGACTTGCTATGCAGATCCTACTCAAAATTTTTATAGTTATCAGATTTTTTTATTATAATTAAAGGCTATGTACAACTTTGGGTTATTTTTATTATTGCATTCTGCTCATTTTGGGCTGAAAACTATATTTCCATGTGGTCTTTATTAAAAATGTTCACATTTTTTCTCTACAACTCTCACTTTCAGTACGTCTGCAGATTATTGCTTTCCCTTTCTCAGTGAATCCTTTAGAGAACAGCTCAGATGGCTTGATCTGAGGCCCTATGTCTGAACTTCTGACACCTCCTAAACACTCATTTAAAGGAAATCTATTATTCAAAGTGCAATGCAGTCTGCAGACAGAATGTTATAGAGCAGGAGGAGCTGCGCAGACTGATATTAGATTTTGTGGAAAAATATTCTGTTCTGTAAAACTTTAATTTAGTGAGCTTTCGGGCACTGAGTGGAATCACCCACATGACTCCTTTGCGTAAAAAGAGCAGAGGTTTAAATTAATAAATTGTTTGTTTTACTGAATCTTTTCCCACAAAACTATATATATCAATCTGCTCAGCTCCTCTTGCTCTATAACATAGTGCCTACAGACTGCTGTACATTTTTTGGTGACAGAATCTCTTTAAGCTAAATTTTTATCAAATTCCTAAAAATGTTTCTATAATGAGTGTTTAGAAGCTGCTACGAAAGTACAGATAAGGGCTACAGATCTGGCCATCAGAGCTGTTCTCTGATGGATTCACTGTGGTCAGAAAGCAACAGTCTGAACATACACTGTAGAGGAAAAACTGTTGAAAAGTTTTAATAAAGATCAACTGAAAAAATAATTTTAGCCCAAAATGATTAGAGTGCAAGGATGAAAATATTGCCCCAAAGGCGTACTCCATAGCCTTTAAGTACACATTAGTCTAAATTAAATAAATAATCATGTATTTTGAAATGTAAGTCGCTGAGATAGCAGAGGAAATAGACTATCGTCTATTAGCATCCCTAAGGGACCATTTATGGTTTTAAAAAAAGGTTCTGCCTTCTGCATTTTTCTTACAAATCTGTACTTTCATATATACATATGAATTCTAGGTATTGGTGAAGGGAAGTACAAAGGACGACAAATGAATGGTTGTCTATCCATCAACTATCATACTAAACTTTATGGACCAGTTGAGATGTTCTCATTCTGAAACCTTCGGCACCATATTTTGATTTACAGAGGTAGCAGGGCTTAGTTATTCATGGCAGCCAAGCTGATTTTATGTTGAACATTCTATGTTCCATGACTTCATAATTAACATTGGAAGATATATACAGTATGTGAAGAAATAGACCCAAGTACTGCATAGGGTAGCACATTACTAACAAAGATCAGGTATTAAGTAATGTTCTCAACTTTGGTGGTTGTGAGAAGTCAAATGTAGAGATCACTTGGGTGAGCTGAAGGCTGCAAGTGTGAAGTGTTTGTCACAGATTTCTTACAGACGTCACACATGCAAAGAATCTATGAAAAAAACCCAAAAGAGATGTATACACAAGCACCAGACAAGGATGATCCTTGAAATACTTTAAACTTTATTCCAATGAGTGACGCATTTTGTGCATTATCTCCTTCTTCAGACAAACAATGGGCATGAATGGATGAATGGATGTCCATTGATTGTCTGAAGAAAGGAATAATTCCTGAAACACGTCACTCCTTGGAATAAACTTTCCAGTGTCTGGAGCTCGAGTACAAGTCTCTTTGGGGGGATTTTTATACTCCAGCAATTTCTTTATATTCACTTCACAATTAACGTCACTTTATCTCCACTGAGTACATGTGTTATTTCTATTGTGCAAGAGGTATAAATGGCTCCCAGACATTTCTGAAATTGACATTTCTCATAGATAATAAAGTGCCTGACACAAGAAAACCAACCAATCATAGGCTTGTTTCAGACATCCTGGTCACATTTAAGTGGAGCCCAATGATGACCTATGTCCAGCACGTTCAGCAGTAGTAGATTCTAGTTAATGAGGCCATAATATGGATGCTTTTGAAACTAGCCAAAAGCCTTATTCACACATCTGTGTCCTGTGTGAAAAACAGTCAGTGATTCATCCATCAAGATGTCCGTGAAGTATCCATTTTTGGTATGTGTTCACTTCTTAGCCCACCGTGTGCCATCTGGTATACATGTGAACTGCTAGGCTGAAATGGGGACAGTTAATGAAATATAGAAGCTACACGGATGCCATCCATGTTCTGTCATTGATTTACATGAACAAATAGATTTTTATGGGTGTGTTTTGGTCCGTAAAAAGGACCAAAGTAGTGCATGTCTCTGGTTTTTGACTGACCTTGGATACATGTTCTGTCCATGTCAATAATTCACTGGCAGATGAATTAGCCCTAAAGGCTAAAATCACACATGCAGTATTTAAAGCAATACTTTAAGCTAACATTCTGGCAGTATTGCATTATTCATAAGTCAGGAGCTAGCAGACTGATAGCATGAGACAAACTGACAAAATCTCTATAGTCTGGTAACTCCTGTATAATAATAATAATATATATGCTATGAATATATATATATATATATATATATATATATATATATATATAAATTGTGAATTATGCCGTTTTTATGTAAACTACTACCAAAGCCAAGGTCCCATTTAACCCCTTCAAGTGACAGCCAGTTTGGACCAAATAATGCCGGAGCCCCATTTTTCAAATCTGACATGCGTCAATTTATGTGGTAATAACTTTGGAACACTTTTACTTAGAGCTGGGCGATATGGCCCAAAAAAAATCTCTTTTTTTTTTTTTTTTAAATTTTGGACGATTCACAATTTAAATCTCGATTTTCTTATGTTATTAAAAATATAAAAAAATAAATAAAAAAAGCCTACTGTGTCCCCATCAGACCTCACATCAGCCCACTGTGCCTCATCAGACCTCAGATCAGCCCATTATGCCCCATCAGACCCATTGTGCCCCATCAGACCCCACATCAGCCCATTGTGCCCCATCAGACCCCACATCAGCCCATTGTGCCCCATCAGACCCCACATCAGCCCAGTGTGCCCCCATCAGACCTCAGATCAGCCCACAGTGCCCCAATCAGACCTCAGATCAGCCCACAGTAGTGCCTCCTTCAGACCTCAGATCAGCCCACATTAGTGCCCCCTTCAGACCTCAGATCAGCCCACAGTAGTGCCCCCTTGAGACCTCAGATTAGCCCACAGTAGTGCCCCCTTGAGACCTCAGATTAGCCCACAGTAGTGCCCCTTCAGACCTCAGAACAGCCTACAGTAGTGCCCCCTTGAAACCTCAGATTAGCCCACAGTAGTGCCCCCTTCAGCCCTCAGAACAGCCCACTAGGTCACCATAAGAATAAAATAAAAAAATCCCTTACCTGTCCTGCGCCGTGGCTCCGCTCCAGGCATGGGGCCTGGAGCGGAGCCACGGCGCAGGACAGGTAAGGGATTTTTTATTTTATTCTTATGGTGACCTAGTGGGCTGTTCTGGTGGGCTCCTCAGTCTTCTTCTCCCGGCGCTGCACTGTCACTTGACTGCATGCAGCGTCAGGTCAGAGTGCGCGCACTACGTCCTGACGCTGTACGCGGTCAGGACAGTGCAGCGCAGCCCCGGAGAAGAAGAGGAGCGCCGGACACCGGAGTGGAGCCGCGGCGCAGGACAGGTGAGAGATTTTTTTTTTATTTTATCTGGCGGGCGCCATTTTAGGAAAATCGAATTCACGATTTTCCTAAAAAATAAAATCGTGAGGCTTTCAATTGGCGAATTAATCGAATTAATTTGATTAATCGCCCAGCCCTACTTTTACTTATCCAAGCCATTCTGAGACTGTTTTCTCGTGACACATTGTACTTCATGATAGTGGTAAATTTGAGTCGATATATTTCTCCTTTAAAAAAAAATCCCAAATTTTCCAAAAATTTGGAAAAATTCACAATTTTCTAAATTTGAATTTCTCTACTTTTAAGACAGATAGTAATCCCTCATAAAATAGTTATCAGTCATCATTCCCCATATGTCTACTTTATGTTGGCATCATTTTGTAAATTTCATTTTACTTTTTTAGGACGTTAGAAGGCTTAGAAGTTTAGAAGCCATTTTTTAAATTTTTAACAAAATTTTCAAAACCATTTTTTTAAGCACCAATTCAGATATAAAGTGATTTTGAGGGGCTTATGTAATGGAAACCACCCATAAATGACCCAATTTTAGAAACTACACCCCTCAAATTATTCAAAACTGATGTTACAAACTTTGTTAACCCTTTAGGTGTTCCACAAGAATTAAAGGAAAATGGAGACGAAATTTTAAAATTTAATTTTTTAAGCAGATTTTTCATGTAAAGCAGCAAACTAAACCTCACACACATTACAATACATTACTCTGATTCTGCATTTTACAGAAATACCCCATATGTGGTGGTAAACTGCTCTAAGGGCACATGGCAGTGGTCAGAAGGAAAGGAGCGCCATACAGATTTTGGAGGTAGATTTTGCTAGAATGGTTTTTAGGCATCATTTTGTAAGGCCTCTTTCACACAAACGTTGTGTTTTGTGGTCCGCAAATTGCAGAGCCTCAAAAACAATGGATGGTATCCGTGTGCATTCCGTATTTTGCGGAACGGAACAGATGGCCCCTAATAGAACAGTACTATTCTTGTCCATAATACGGACAAGAATAGGACATGCTCTATTTTTTTTGCGGGCTACAGAACGGAGCAACGGATGTGGACAGCACACAGTGTGCTGTCCGCATTTTTTGCGGGCCCATAGAAATGAATGTATGAATGTAGTCCGCAAAAAATACGTTTGTGTGAAAGAGGCCTAATTGAGAGACCCTGATGTACCCCTAGAGTGTAAATCCTCAAAAAGTGAGGAAACTACACCCTTCAAAGAATATATTAAGGGGGGTACTGACCACTTTGACCCCCTAAGCATTTTACGGAATTTGGAAACACTTGGCTATGAAAATAAAAAGTTTGCTTTAGCCCCAAATTTTTCATTTTCACAAGGGGTAACAGGAGAAAAAGCACCCAATTATTTGTTACCCATTTTTTCCTGAATACGGCAACACCCCATATGTGGTGGTGAACTGCTGTGGGGGCACATGGCAGGATTCAGAACAGAAGGAGTGCCATATGGATTTTGCAGCACAGATTTTGATGGATTGGTTTGCGGGTGCCATTGATTTTTATTTTTTTGAGTTATTGTCTTATGTAGGGTCTTATTTTTTCCGGGTTGAGATGATGTTTTCATTAGTACCATTTTGAGATACATAAGACTTTTTCATTGCTTGGTATTACACTTTTTGTGAGTCAAGGTGAAAAAAATAGCTGTTTTGACATAGTTTTTTTTATTTATGTTTTTACAGCATTCACCTGAAGGGGCAAATCATGTGATATTTTTATAGAGAAGGCTGTTACGGACGTGGAGATACCCAATATGTCTATTTTTATTTTTGTTAAGTTTTACACATTAGATGCATTTTTGAACAGAATTAAATTTTGTTTTTGTGTTGCCATTTTTTGAGAGCATTTTTTTGGGGGGGCGATTGTCTTAGGTAGGGTTTCATTTTTTGCGGGACGAGATGACGGTTTAATTGGTACCATTTTAGGGTAAATACGCCTTTTTGATCGCATGCTATTACACTTTTTGTGAGGTAGAGATGAGCGAATCGATTCGTCGATTTGTATCGAATCTTGGGAATTTTTAGCTGCGAAGCGAATCTGAATATTAGGTGATTCACTTCGGCTTTGTACGCATTCGCTATGTAGTTTGTCCTATAAATTATACGCTATTGCTACGTATAAGTTACTCTATACGCTGTTGCATACAAATTCAATTCATTAGCGATGCAGACTCCTCTCTGGTAGCTCCCCCCCCTTCTCCAGCGCGCGAGGAAGACGAGGCAACTCAGGAAATTAAGATGGCGACACAGCGAGGCCCTGAGTGGGGAGGCATGATGTGGGGCACCGACCCCTATGAGGAGAAGATCTACGTCTCTCAATATGTCCGGCAGCCTAAGAAGTCGGTTGAGGTGCCCGCTGAGGTGTTCACTCCGCTGGCTGACATGGCGGAGGTGGCAGGAGTACCCGCTCCGCCGCGGAAGGACTACTCCCTTCGGCAAAATTCAATGGTCCCCGAGGCTGTCACCCGGAACGCCCTGACCCTCTGGGAATACAAAAAGTTGGTAGAGGAGTGAGTTGTGCAGGTTTTGGAGCACCCATGGTCCGGTGATCCTAAGCTGGAGCGCTGAAGGGGTACCGTTATTTGGTTCAGTGTGGAACGGGGAGTAGGTTTTATTGGCGATGAGGAGACGGCGGAAGAATTATATGTAAACCGCCGTTCTGTAAAGCGGCCATATCTTTGGCCCGTCCGCCACAATCTCCACGCAGGGGATTACATGGAGTATACCCCCATGAAGAGCCTCCAAGGCCCCTTTGCTACTGGGGTGAAATTCCTTAAGCAACCAGCTACTCCTGCAGTACCCCCGGAAGACTGGAGTGAGGATGCCCAGGCCGCAGAAGAGGCTCGGTGTTCCCATGCGACCAAATCCCAAGCTCAGCTGGAACCCCTGATACCAGATTTGCCACCTCCGCCGATCCTTCATGTGGGACAGATGACCACCAACAGTTTTGTGTACCAGCCATCGGTGGTACAATACCAACTGCCATGGCAGGTGCACGCTGCACAGTCCGCCACTCGCGGAAGACCGTTACCAGAGCCCTTTCAGCTGGAGATTCTGATCACCTTGTATGCCGGTGGGAGGATCTGGCCACTACAAGGTAATGGGCAAGGCCCAAGTTGCCACGGCTCTTGCCAGTGTGACCGCCCGGTCACTACCAAGACCATCCCTGAGAGGTCGTGGCTGTCTGCTGCCGCAGCCAGTGTCGCTTTCATGAGGCAGGAGCGCCCTCTCATGTCTTTTAGCTCCAGCAGCAGTGAAGAGGACCTGCTGACCCTTAAGTAAGGATCCTGCAGCTTTTATGGGAGCCACAATGTGGACTTAACCTGAAGGGTGAGCACTAGTTGGCATTTGTCTTTATTTTTGTTGCCCTGCGTTTGTCCTCACCCAGATGCACATGGATTGTCTGGACTCCCCCCATCAAAAAAAAAGTTTTAACCAAGTTGCGCATACGTGCGCCTCATCCCTTTTTTCCCCCCTTTTCAGGATATTGGGGAGCCCCTTGAAAGAGGGTTTTTTTAAGGAACCTTTGCTGCTATTTTTTTACCCATTTGGATTACAATTTTACCTATGTGGATTACAAATTGCAACTGAGTTTGTGACTTTGCTCCAGTTCTATGACAAGCATTATAAGAAAAGAGACTTAACCGTTTCCGTGAGCATACTAGGTAGGTGATATTTAAAATGTTTACATTATACCTATAATGTATTTGCACTATATTGTTTGCACTGGATTGTTTGCACTAATGTTTTTACCTTTCAGCAACGTTTTCAAGTATGTTGCCCATTGTGTGTATTTCTTTATGGGTACCGCAATGTGTCCTCATATTCACTTTATTGTATGGTGGATGGTTGTACTATGCACTTAGCCGGATAGACAGCACCTTACTTGTTCTACCTCAAATATACATACTGCCTCTGAGGGCGATTTCAGATCTGACCATTTACGCTGGATCTGGCCCGGGGTCCGCAAGGTGTCAAAGCGATGGCGCAAGCCTCGGATCACCTGCAGGATCACCTCCTTTTTATGCTGGTTCGGGTGGCGGTGTGTTCGGGTGCCATCGTAAATCGTAATCCTGGCAGTCCATCAGCCGGACTATGTATTTCAGCTGTGCATCAGAGCTATATTATGAGGATCGTCTGGAAGCCATTTTCGAATATTCGCTCTGCCTCTGAGGAGTGCACGCTGCGGCCTCTCGTCGTACATGCTTGCATATTACGTAATCGCGTAGACAATAGTACGCTGAGGATTCGTAAGCTATTTGTACGCTCATGCGTACGTCTTCTAAGAAGTTGCGTACATTTTTTAAATGAACGTTCATTATTAGTGCGCGAATGTTCGCTATTAGCACATAATAACGTATATTTTGTACGCAAATACAACGAATCTATTCGTCGAATATACGAATCTTAGGAAAAATTTGTCGAATGTTCGTCGAATAATTTTTTGAATGATTCGCTCATCTCTAATGTGAGGCAAGGTGACAAAAAATGGCTGTTTTGGCATAGTTTTTAAAAAATATATTTTTACAGCGTTCACCTGGGGGGGAATAATGTGATATTTTTATAGAGCAGGTTGTTACGGACGTGGCGATACCCAATGTCTGTATCATTTTTATTTTTGTTATGTTTTACACATTAGATGCATTTTTGAACAGTATAAAATCTGTTTTTTGTGTTGCCATTTTCTGAGAGACATATTTTTTTATTTTCTAGGCGATTGTCTTAGGTAGGTTCTCATTTTTTGCGGGACGAGATAACGGTTTGATTAGTACCATTTTGGGGTAAATAAGCCTTTTTGTTCGCCTGCTATTACACTTTTTGTGAGGCAAGGGGACAAAAAATGGCTGATTTGGCATAGTTTTGTTTTTTATTTTTTTTTCTGCGTTCAACTGGCGGGGTGGATCATGTCATACTTTTATAGAGCCGGTTGATAGGGACGCTGCAATACCTAATATGTGTACTTTTCTTGTTTTCCCTTTTTTTTAACTTTTTTTTACTTTATTTGGGGAAAAGGGTGCTTTTTTTACTTGAAACTTTTTTAAAACTTTTTTTTAACTTTTTTTACACTTTTTTTACTTTCTTTTCACACTTTTTTTTATTTATCAAGACCCATTTGGATCTTGAAGATCCAGTGGGCCTGATGGCTATACAGTGCATTGCAATAGTCATCTATTGCAATGCACTGTACAGCCTGTATCAGTGTTACACTAAGGCTGGATCAGACCCTAAGGGTCTGATCAACATTAGGTACATGGCAGCCAGGCGTCCGGTTGCCATGGTAACCATTGGGCCGCTGCCATTGCAGCAGTGGCGTCCCGATGGCAGAGAGGGAGCTCCCTCCCTCTTAACCCCATGGATGCCGCGGGCGGCTACTGACCACGGCATCTATGGGGTTAAACAGCCGAAATCGGTGCTGCCGTTCCTGAGCTGCTGCCATCATTGCAGCCACAGAGGATCGGGAGGCAGGGGCAGCAGGAGGCAATGGGGGCATCTGTGGGGCATTATGGGGGCTAATAAAATACTGGGGGCAATAGGCACAGAGGACATCTTATCTGGTTTCAGGCTGCGATCTCCAGAGTGGAGATCACAGCCTGAAACCGGCATTTTAGCACTGAAGCGCTCCAATTGGTTAGTCTGCAGAGACTAACCAATCGGAGCGCTTGCTGGCAAGGGACCACTCTAATTGGTCCCTTGCCGGCTTCCCCGGTGTCTCTGCTCTCTGGGAGAGCGGAGACTCCGGGGCTGTGACACCTTATAGTGTCACAGCCCCGGTAAGCAGATTGGACGTGGCTGTACGTCCAAATGCAGTAAGTCACCTGCAATTTGGACGTACAGTTACGTCCAAATGCCTGAAAGGGTTAAACAACTGTAGCAACAGTTTTGGGGTGGCCATACACATTCTGCAGCTGTCAGATGAACGACCATTTGGCCAAAAGCTCTGTTTCTCTCCTGACTTCTTTCTGGCTCCCTATACACATACATGTTCTGCTTGGCCAAACATGCATATGTTTTCAAACATGGATAGGAGAGAAAGACACTGCCAGAAACATGTGGCAGCAGCTCACCTCTAAGAAGAACAAAAGAAACAGGGCGAAAATATTTTGCCCGATCCTTCTCCCTGACATCATCTGTCGGGGGAAAGCCAAATGCTTTGTTCTCAGCAGGTGTGGGCAGAAATAAACTAATGTATATGGGAGCCTTTAGACAACTTAACTTTTTTTAAGCTAATAAGAAATATTACTGTGTTGCTTCATTATTCTGTAGCTATGACATTTATCCATTATGAGATTCAACAGCGTTGAATTCTATGTACTGTACTTTGAATTACTTAGCGACCAAAAATCGACCAGTTTAGTCATCTCTGAACAGAATTCAAGTTCTATGAGGTCATGCCCCCTGTAAATTTCGATAGAAAACAATTTACCATAGATCTCTTCAATGTGAATGCAGTAGTAATAAAATGTTGTCCTAGTACTGAGCAATATCTAACCAGATCTTCTCTCCAGGATGAGATTATGCCTGTAGGGAAGAATTATAAGATATAATCAGATAAGATTTGTATACCAGAATGCAGATTTTTGTTAGCTTAAACAATTATTTCTGTGGGACATCTGTTGAAAGCCTTTAAGTATATCATGAAATGTGTCCTCTTTCCTTTTCCACTGAATGGGAACATGGTCTAAAAGCACATGCAGATTTTTTTATCCTGCTTAATTCCACATAACCCAATAGCCCTTTGGCCTATCATTTTTGGCAAAGTACAACATTTATATTGTGGATTGGTATGTAAATGCCTTATACAGTGTTACGTTAGATATTCCAATGTTTTAGTACTGAGTCACTTGCTAAAAAAGGGTTATACTTGAAAATATACTTGCCATACAACCTTTCCTATAGATAGCATACTCTTGTACTTGTACATATATTTTTTCTCAGGCAATAGTGAAGTAAATAATACAGTCATAGATGAACAATTAATATTCATTTGACATCTGATTTTGATGGCACACACTGTATCTGTGTCACTCTGTGGTAATCACCGGTCATGAAAAGGGCTAAGAACAGGTTCTGCTGTGATTGTTTTCTATTGACAACAAAGACCACTTTTCTTTTAGATGGATTCTTGAATCTGAACCAAGGGGTATATTTGAGTAACGCTACATGCTCTATATCAGTGGTGGCGAACCTTTTGGAGACCAAGTACTCAAACTGCAACCCAAAACCCACTTATTTATCGCAAAGTGCCAACACGACAAGTTAACCTGAATAATGAATGGGCGCACTGGGGGGTCATTATACTGTGTGGGGCCACTGGGGGGGTCATTTTACTGTATGGGGGCACTGGGGGTCATTATACTGTGTGGTAGGCACTGGGTTCATTATAATGTATGGTGGGCCACTTAGGGTCATTATACTGTGTGGGGCCACGGGGGGGGTCATTTTACTGTATGGGGGGAACTGTGGGTCATTATACTGTGTGGGGGTCACTGGGGGTTATTATACTGTATGGTGGGTCCTCACACAGTGTTATGACCCCCCAGTAGCACCCTCACATACCTATAATTGCTGGAGTGCAAAGGAGCCACATTATGTGCCCCCTTCAAAGTATTCAGATTATGTGCCCCCTCACAGTAGTTATGCCAGATTATGTGCCCAATCACAGTAGTTATGTCAGATTATGTGTCCCTCACAGTAATTATGACATAGGATATGAAAAAAGCAAACTGTAAATACTCACCTGGTTCCTCCAAAGCTCAGATGCCGGCGCACCGCAGCAGCAAGAAACTACCAGGCATCATGCTGCTGTGTAGGAGGAGGAGTGCACAGCTGATTCCCGGCTCCTCCTACACACAGCCTGCTCCCCTGCGCTCCAGCAATGAGCGCTTCTATCTGTATTTATGGAAGCACTCATAGCAGCTGGTCTCTGCACGTGTGCCCACAGAGAGTGCTCTGAGTGCCCCCTCTGGCACACGTGCCATAGGTTAGCCACTACGGATCTATATAAACTGTGGTTCTACTTCTTAATATTTAGTATAGCCAGCCTTACTGTAAAATAGGAACTCTTGATTAAGATGTCTATACCAAATAATGGGAAGAGGGTATACAAATGAGCTATTAGCTCTGCCTCTAATGCCACCAGATTTAAAGCAGCCATCCAATAAGCTAATATTTAACCTTTTAAACAGCCCTTGAGACATGATTTGGATCATGTACCAAATTATGAAACCAAGGAAACAAAGTGCATGTCAAGCATTTTTAAATTGCAGTACACTCTGCAGAAAATCTGTCTGCAACCTACAATTGAGAGATTTAGTACCAGACTATATTAAAACATGTTCATGAAAGTAGACCATTCCTTCTCTTACTCAGATGTGTTGTTGAAGGAGGGAGCAGACAGAGGTAGAAATTGCACCTGGTGATGGTGCCTGAGGAGACCCAAAGACCTCTCTACCACAAAAGAAGACAACAGTACTGTTACAGACAACTGTTACAGAGAGTGCTTTGGGGCTAAGGAGCTTCAGGTTTCACATCTGCTCTTCCTGTTTAACCTCCTTCTGTCAGTTATTGTATTATTCTTTTTAGAAATGACATGATTTGTAATACCATATATCTTTAGTTTATCTTCCTCTCTGTAGTTTTATTCAATTCTACCTGAATCACACAAAGTTAAAACATTTGCCGTATTGGACCTTAACTGATCATTTGATCACCTCTCTGGTTTAGTAGGAGTGGTATATTGCAAAAGGGTAGTGGAGGTAGGCAAATAGCGGACAAGCTTGCATTGATGAGATAAACAGTCAAGGCAGTAAACCTCCAATATGGACTTTAAAAGATGAATACCCTTACTGCATATTAAGTACATCCCATATCTGTTAAACTAACAGAGGTAGGCATACTTCTTATATTATATGGTTAAGAATCTATAAAATTGATTTAACTTAGTAATAATTTTCTTTCTTTCAGTCGTGCCTGTGTAATTCGGGGTCAAGTAGTAGCAGTGGATGGGACACCATTGGTAGGTGTCAATGTCAGCTTTGCGCATCACAATGACTATGGATATACAATCAGTCGTCAAGATGGAAGGTACAAGTGTTGTTGACTGTTTTTCAATTAATTTTGAACATTTCTATTAATTAATATTGATGGCATGTACTTGAGTTATAGCAAGCCTATAAGTCTACCCTTGGTTCACCATGGCATACTGAATTTTGGCCATGAATTAATAACATCCATTTCATTGTATTCTGAAGTAGTATATATTTTCCTATCAATCGTTATGGCTTTCTTTGAAAATCACTGAGAAATAAATAGATATATATTGTGTGTGAAGAGGAACTAGCAATTGCTGGTTTGAAAGTGCAAATTGTGGAAGTAGGCTTTGACTTGTTAGCCACACATAGATATCATTAATGCCCCTGCATAGATTGTGAACCAAATTATTACATATTACCAAACTGCTGTAGTTTTCATTACATCAGAACCATAGCTTTGGAGGCACACTATCACTTACAAAGATCATTGGAATGTTTTGTTAGGTGACCGCTAGAAACTTCCATTCATCGAATTTATTTATGACCTCTAAAAAAAGCTGACCCACAAAAATTTCACTGGGGCAAAATAAACTAAACTTAAAGGACATTTTAAGTTGCACTGTTTGTCTGAAGTAATCTCATTGAAAAGCCCAATTTATCTCCTTTGATTACTAGACTACCATGAAACGCTTATCATTTATCTCACATTATACTTGTTTATCAGAAGCAGATGTAGACATCAGTATTGACCTGCCTTGTCTTTTATGTGTCATTGTGGAGCATGTTTCGGTATTACATACATCGGTGAAAGCATGTTTGGTGATTTTTTTCTTGAAAATTAAAATGTGACTATAGATATTTAAATGTTTGCACCTAAAGAGGTTTCTAGGACTTATATAGTGAAGACCTATCTTCAAGATAATGTCTGGTTAGGGGCAATCTAACACATGGCACCTTCACTAATCAGCTGTTTGAAATGCCACTACACTCTGTGGAGCTGCAGTGTGCTTATAGTATACCGCGCACAACGCTGTACATTGTATAGTGGCAGTGCTTGGTATTGCGACTCAATCCTTTTCACTTGAATGTGAGCTGCATAAGGGCCAAGTGACAAATGACCATCATTTGACAGGCTATGGAAGAGGCCGCAGTACTCATCACCAAGGCCCCATCTGACAACTGATCAGTAGGAGTAGCAGGAGTCCAACCCCCACCCATGAGGCTAGGTCATCAATATTTAAAAGCTAGAAAACCCATTCAATCGTAGAATGTCATGGATTTTCACAGTAATATCTCCTCACATGGCTATAATATGAATCTGATTGATACAGTATGGCTTGTATAGAACTTTATGGATATGTGTTATATCTCTTTGTGCCTGTATTTTTGCTCAGAGGGTTTTTTTTACATAGATTTTGGTACAAAAAAAAATAGAAGCATTGCTTCATGGATACCCCATAAGGCAACATGTGAAATATTTATGGGTCAGAAATAAGGACCAGAGGAGAATCAGTGTGCCACTCATACAGGTTTTGTGCAGTTCTCTGTGCATGGACCCTAAGAATGTAACACTATAATAAAATTGTCAGATTCACTCATTGTATCTTGTTTTCTTTCTTCATTCTTGTAGCTTTGACCTTGTCACACTTGGTGGCATATCTATCACTTTAGTCTTTGAAAGATCACCTTTCATTGCTGTTAAGAGGACACTGTGGCTTTCTTGGAATAAATTCATTGTGGTTGACAAGGTGGTTATGCAGAGGTCAGAGACAAAGACCCCACTGTGTGATATCAGTAGTTTCATCAACCCAAATCCAGTTGTTCTCCCTTCACCATTGACGACATTTGCTGGATCGTGTTCACAAAGAGGACCTGTCATCCCTGAACTCCAGGTACGTTCATGTCAAATACACTTTCTATACATTTACCTAGACACAAGATGGCATTTACAATTAAGTGCATACATTTCATTTACTAGGTTTGTCAAGTCTAAATTCCATTCCATCCATCAAGCTACTCAACACGTTTAGATGTGCTTTTTAGTGTCTCTTATAAATAGTTGCCCTCATCATCCTTGTTGCTAAGCAACAGTCTTGGTGCAATGTGAAGAATATGACCACAGACCATGACACTTTTGACAAAACTGTGTCCAGGGATGGATTACTCTCACTAATGAGGAAGTCTGCAATGGTCCCAAAAGCCTGTGCCTATGACCTCCCCGAAGAAAACAGTTTAACTGCTCTACTATTTTCAGTACCTTTTTAATATTTTCCAAGGGTTGTTACTCAACTTTCTTGAAACAAAAAGCATGTTTTAATTTAATATCATATTATCACTCTTATTCTTAATATTTTGCTTTGTTATACATAGCATGATCAAAACGGTTACAATTACTAAAAGAATACAAATAACACCAGTGATGAAGACATTAATGGGGGAATTTATCAAGCTCTGCATGCCAAAATTCTGATTTCAAAAAGTCACAAGTAAGGTTTTTATGACTTGTGGTCAATTTTGCAACTTTTTGGGCACCACGTACAGATGTGGAGTGAAAACTTGAACACAATTTCAAAGTAGGTCACTTTTGTGTCAAATTTAAGAAGTCAGACTTTTTAAAAAGTCTCAAAAAAGTTGCAACTTCACGGCAGTACTTCACAGGCATACTTTGCTAATGTAGGTGTATCCAGTGTCCCTAAATGAAGGATCTCGGTTGACTCAAACCCAATGGTGTCTTCTCCATTGGCCTTAAGTTTTGTTCGAGCACCAAAAAGATCACCATTAATATAATTTCATGCAATATATGATGGTTAACTGATCAGATTTGGCTATTGGTTTTGAGTGAGAGTGCTGCGATATCACTGGGCATTTGATTTATTTTTACTGTATTAGTATGTGTAATAATATTCTATATATTTTTTAATACCAGAAAAGTTCAGAAGTCTTAAGATTTTAGAGCTACCACAGCTTTTCTACATTCACTCATTAAAAATGTAGTAGACTTCTAGAAGCATAGGTGAATTGTAGAGATGAGCGAATTTTTCAAAAATTCGATTTGGTTGGTTCGCCGAATTTTCCAAAAAGATTCGGTTTGATCCGAATAAATTTGTGGCGAATAGCGTTAAAAAACGGCTACTTCTGGGCTGCAGAAAGCCTGTAGAGTTATATAGAACACTGTGCCTTGCAGTAGCACGCATACGGAGTCTGCTATGGTGGTGAAACAATCCTGTGAGCCAGTATGACACGCAGATAACAGGCGTCGCTCTTAGAATCGCTGTTCACTTTACATATTTGGGCAGTTATGGGGCCAAAACTCACCAAATAACTCAAGTCTGAACTCAGCCTTACAGGTCAATGATAGTGCCAGCTATAAAGAACCGTGCAGAGGCCCAAGATCCTACTAGAGTGCCAAAGAGCGCATTCCTTTTACACCAATTCACTGATTCCACATAGATTTCTTACAGAACGTTCTATTACATTCTTAAACTAGCAGAGCCCCCCCAGAGTGTGAAGATGGCAGTGACAGCAGCATCAGGAGACCACAGAATGGCACGACGACAGTGTATATGAGGCAGTGGCAGCAGCTGTAGCATCAAGAGACCACAGAGTGGTACGACAATAGTGTAGAGGAGGCAGTGACAGCAGCTGTAGCATCAGGAGACCACAGAGTGGCATGACGATAGTGTGGAAGTGGCAGCAGCAGTAGCAGCATCAGGAGACCACAGAGTGGCACAACGACAGAGTAGGTTGACAAGATTGAAAATGTCAATCAGTAGAATTTCGCAGTCACAGACAGGCCCAATGAAAAGACTACAAATGACAGTAGTGAAGAATTATGAAGTCACACAGTGGCACAATGACAGAGTGGCCCGACAAGAATGAAAACGTCAGTCAGTAGAATTTCGCAGTCACAAACAGGCCCAATACAAATACTGCAAATGACAGTAGTGAAGAATTATGAAGTCACACAGTGGCACAACGACAGAGTGGCCCGACAAGAATGAAAACGTCAGTCAGTAGAATTTCGCAGTCACAGACAGGCCCAATGCAAAGACTGAAAATGACAGTCGGGCACAATAATGAAGTCACAGAGTGACACGACGACAGTGTAGAGGAGGCAGTGGCAGCAGCTGTAGCATCAGGAGACCACAGAGTGGCACGACAACAGTATATAGGAGGCAGTAGCTGTAGCATTATGAAGCCACACAGTGGCACAACGACAGGGTGGACAAGTGGCAGCAACCATAGTAGCAGAATTATGATGTCAGGCCGGAGTGACACGATGAGGTTATGAGGCCAGAGTGGCATGACGACAGAGATGGGAAGGGAAAATTTCTCATCACCACTGTCTGTACCCGAGAAATTGATGTAGACCAAGTGTCAACCGTTGTCAAGTTTGACCTGCACAGTGTGCAAGTGGCAACAGTACTATTAGAATTTTGAGGCCACAGAGTGGCACGATGACAGACCGTGGAAGTGGCGGAGCAGCAGTAGAATTCTGAGGCCACAGAGTGGCACAATGACAGAGTGTGGAAGTGGCAGCAGGAGTAGAATTTTGAGGCCAGGGTGGTACGACGACAGAGATAGGAAGGTAAAAGTTCTCATGACCACTAATGTCTGTGCCAGAGGAATTGACACAGAACAAGTGTCAACCATTGTCAACTTGACCTGCCTGAGACTGTAGAAGGTCTGACAAAGTGGCATGGCGACAGTGTAGAGGAGGCAGTAGCTGTAGCATTATGAGGCCACAGAGTGGCACAATGACAGAGTGTGGAAGTGGCAGCAGCAGTAGTAAAATTTTGAGGCCACAGAGTGGCACAATGGCAGAGTGTGGAAGTGGCAGCAGCAGTAAAATTTTGAGGCCAGAGTGGTACGACGACAGAGATGGGAAGGGAAAATTTCTCA
Source organism: Rhinella marina (assembly GCA_900303285.1). Lineage (NCBI taxonomy): Eukaryota > Metazoa > Chordata > Amphibia > Anura > Bufonidae > Rhinella > Rhinella marina. The sequence goes on along the minus strand of ONZH01021335.1, from coordinate 5,941 downwards.
TCACCACTAATGTCTGTGCCAGAGGAATTGACGTAGAACAAGTGTCAACCGTTGTCAACTTGACCTGCCTGAGACTGTAGAAGGTCTGACAGAGTGGCACGACAACAGTGTAGAGGAGGCAGTGGCAGTAGCTGTAGCATTATGAGGCCACACAGTGGCACAATGACACAGTGTGGAAGCGGCAAAAAGGGGGGACCCCATGCCATTTTTAAAAATTATTTTATTTTTTTTAAATGGCGTGGGGTCCCCCTTTTTTCCTTCTCCAGCCAGATACAACCAGCAGCGTCAGCCTGGCACTACCAGGGTGAGAAGGGACACGGTTATTGGCCCTTCCCAGCCTAACAGTAACAGCCTGCTGCTGCCCCAGAACCGGACCCTCAATTTAGAAGGTCCGGTCCTGCGGGTACCCGGCTCTTCCTGACACCCCTGGTGGCAGTGGGTGCCGAGGTAATAGATGTTGGGGTTAGTGCTGGCCATACCGGCAAGCACTATGCCCAGTATTAGTAATCAGTCTGTAGCCGTGATTACTAAAACTGCAGTGTGGAAAAAAAAATCACACACACACTTATAAAATATTTTATTCAAATAACTACTCCCCCAGACCCCTGTAAAAAATAAAAAAGCTGGTCTGACGTAATCCAATGAATCCAACATAGTCCTCAGCATTCACGATCCTGAAAAATAGAAAACAAACAAACAAACAAACAAACACAAACCACTTACCTCCTCAGGCTTCTTCTTTGTAATAATTCCTCCCGTCTAGCAGGTGGCGCTGTGGTAAAACTTATCACTCTGCGCGCCGTCTTCCTGCTGGATGGAAGGAGGGAGCTGCCAGGGAAGGTAAGTAGTGTCTCTGTGTGTCTGTCTTTGTACTTTTTTTTTGGGGGGGGCACTTGTGTAAACCAGGCACCCCCCGCTCTTACGGCGGGGGGTGCCTGGTTTACTTCCATAGACTTCAATTATGCTCAGGTGCTCGGCCAAGCACTCGAGCACCCCTGAGTGCTCGGCCAGAGCACCCGCGCGTACGAGCATCACTAGAGGCGAGTTCTCTTTGGTGTAACTATGGCCCCCGCTGCACTAAACACTTGCTCTGATGCCACACTACTGGCCAGGCAGATCAGCTTTTCCAGAGCAAACTCGGCCAGTTTGGCTGCCCAGTAGTCCAGCGGATCTTCTATGACGGGTGGCAGGGTGCTATCCAAGTATGCCACCACCTGCTGTTTCAGGTCCTCCTCCAGATCTAGCTGATGCTGCTGGTGAGTAGTTTCTTCACTATGCGGGTGAAGAAAGCTGCTCATCAGTGACTCTAGACTCAGGCTGCTGCTGATGGAGCTGGTACTGCTACTGCCACCCCTACCCCCCCAGCAGCCATGGCAGTGGAACGTGAGCGCAGAGGGCCCCCCCGGTCAGACCTGCGAGAGGAAGGACGATGGCGCAGATCGGCAGCGGCCAACTGAATACATAGGATGTCTCTATAGTAGTTCAGTTTGTCCTCCCTCTCGGAGGGTGTAAAAAAAGCCCCCATTTTGGACCGGTAGCGAGAGTCTAATAGGGTGGAGAGCCAGTAGTCATCCCTCTGCCGAATGGTGACAATTAAGCTGTCACTACGTAAGCAAGTGAGCATGCATCGGGCCATTTGCGCAAGTGACTCAGAGGGACTCCCTGCCTCCATCTTCACTGCATACTGCCACAGTGTGTCTGGGTCCTCTGCCTCCTCTTCCTTATCGCCCCATAGCTCCACTGGCTGCTTCTGCTCCTCCTCTGCTGTCACCTGCGCAGAGAAACTACCCATTTCTCTAGGCATTCTTTGTGCTTCAATGTCCTCCTCCTCCTCCTCCAGTTCAGCCCCCACAGGGCTCATGTGGCCGTGATATGTAGTCACCACATCTCCTGTCTCCTGACCAGCCAGATTTAACCGCATCTTTTCCAGGATATGAATGAGTGGAATGATGTTGTTCATCCCGTAGTCCTGGCGACTGACAAATAAAGTGGCCTCCTCAAAGGGCACGAGCAAACGGCAGGGCATGATCTGCCACTGGCTGACATCGAAGTTAAACAGGGGAGTACCTCTGTCGGCTTGGATCATTAAGAAATCGTTTATGGCCTTTCTCTGTTCGTACAGTTGGTCCAACATATGGAGGGTGGAATTCCAACGGGTGGAAACGTGATATATCAGCCTATGCTGGGGGACGCCGTTCTGCCACTGCAGCTCAAGGAGGGTGTGCTTGGCGGTGTAGGAGTGGCTGAAGTGCATGCAAAGTTTCCGGACCATTTTTAGGATGTCTTGCAGATGGATAGAAGACTTTAGGAACTGCTTGACAACCAGATTGAACACGTGCGCCATGCAGGGCGCATGGCACAGTCCTCCTTGACGCAGCGCAGACACCATGTTCTTCCCGTTGTTGGTCACCATTGTTCCCATTTTGAGTTGTTGCGGGGAAAGCCAGGATTGGATTTCTTGATGAATGACGCGGAGCAGTTCCTCCCCTGTGTGACTCCGTTTGCCCAGGCAAACGAGGTGTAGAACCACGTGACACCGCCGTGCCCTGCACATGTGGTATGCTGGTGGGACACTGTGAATTGTCCCTGCAGTGAAGGCTGAGGACACGGTGGAGGGTGAGGAGGCAGACATTGTCGCAGGAGCGACAGCATGAGAACGTGGAGGCGGAAGCGGCATGGCCTGGCCAAGTTGCTGGTGTGGCTGTGCAGGAACCACATTTACCCAGTGGGCCATAAAGAACATATACTGTCCCTTACCGTAATTAGAGATCCACACGTCGGCGCTGCCTTTGGCAGACACCGAAAGGCTCAAGGACTGGCCCACCTTCTGTTCTACATATTTGTGCAGGGCTGGTACTGCCTGTTTGGCAAAGAAATGACGGCTTGGAACTCGCCAACTCGGCTCGGCACAAGCCATCAGTTCTCTGAAAGGTTCAGAGTCCACCACTTGGAAAGGGAGGGACTGCAGCACCAGAAACTTGGCCAGGAGCACGTTCAGCTTCTGCACCATTGGATGTGTACACGCATACTGCTGTCTCTTGGCAATGGCTTCGCTGATCGATTGCTGACGGAATGACTGATGAGGAGCAGGAGCATCAGATGATGGAAAGGACAGACAGCTCCCTTCGGCTGAGGTGCTGGAGCCTTGACTGCCTGAAATCTGTTGGGCGCTACAAGGCCACTTTATGGTTACGTTGCATATGTTGACACAGGGCCATGGTGCCAACATTGGCACCCTGGCCACGCTTCACCTTCTGCCCACAGATTCTACAAATAGCTAGGTTTACCTCACCTGGCGGCTTAACAAAAAACTGCCACACCGCCGAGTACGTGAATTTACCCCCAACACTCCTCACTGACTGGCTGCTACCACCACTGCCTCCTTGAACCACTGCACCACTACTTTCCGGTCTGGTAGGCTCCTGCGAAGCGGGTGGTCTACCTCGGGCACGTTTGGCTCCCGACCTCCCACTGCTGCCACCCTGCTGACTCCTGGCAACGCTAGCGACCTGCTGGCTCTATCGCTGCCTCACGGGCAAGTTGCCACCCTCTTCTCCTGATGATGATGAAGGCCCTAATTCACCCAGCTCCCAAGTGCGAACAGCTTCATCATCATCATCATCGAGTAGTGTCTGCACGTCGCTGATGTCCTCCTCAACTCTCTGTGGGTCAGGAGCCTGACCGCACGAAACCCTAGCTCCCACGCCACGCTCCTCATCACTACTTGCCTGCCTAACTGAGGAAGCTGCGGATGTCTCCTCCACATCTTGGCTGCCCAGTAGCTGCTGACTGTCCTCCAGTAGCTGCTGACCCTCCTCCAGTAGCTTGTCCTCGCTGTAAAGTGGAGCTGAGCCCACAGCATACATTAATTCTCTGGCTGAGGGAACAGAAAAGGACAGAGGCAGGTTGAGGACAGGTGAGCGCACAGGGCTTGCTCCTCGCCATGCCAACTAAGGGTTGTGTCTGACTAACCCACCGATTCTTGACTGGGGGTCTCTGAAGTCATTTGGGATGAAGTCAAAGACCGAGTCAACCATTCAAGAACCGCTGGGTTGCTGGTCAGGACCCGACCGCTAGATGACACCGGGAGCTCTGGCCTCTCAATGTTACCCCTGCTGCCATGCCCCCTTACTCTGCTGCGACCTGTGCCTGCGCCAGAAACATTTAGGCTTCTGCTACTCCCCTGTGCAGGGCCTGTTACTTCTCTGCCTGACATGCTGTTTGATCAAATAAATAAATAAAAAGGAAATTAAAACACGCTTGTCACGACAGGGAAACAAGGGATAGTGTGCCCTGTCTGAACCCCACCTCTTTCCCTGCCTACTTACAGTAGATGCCCTAGGCGACAAAACCGTAACTTGGAGACAGTCCCTATGCTGAGTACGTGCACAGGGTAGGGAAGGGAACACAGGGAAAGACGAACACAGACAGAAACAAACACAATAGCAGAATCGTCAGCAAGCCAAGTCAAGAACAGGAGGTCACGTCAAATACCGAGGGGAATCACAAAAGCGTAGTCTAAGTCCAAAGCCAAAATCCAATATACCAATAATCCAAAAGCAAGGTCCAACACACAGCACTGATCTCAGAAGACTAATCACAGGCATCTGAGTGAGGCAGTTGCCATCTTTAAATAGCCCGCCCAGGATCATGTGATGTGGCCAGCATCACATGACCTGAGGCGGAGCAAGCTGTCCAAACAATATGTAAAGTAGCCATGTGGTGTGATCAGCACCACATGGCTAAACCCAAACAGAGAATTAACTCATGAAGTGCTGGCTGACAAGACCAGCACTTCAATTCCCTATTGCTCGTCTCTAGGGGGCGGAGAGGTCCGGCGACGTCGTGCAGAGGGAGCGCGACGCCGACCTCGCGTGACAGTACCCCCCCCTTCACGAGGGGCCACCGGACCCTTACCAGCGGGAGCAGGCTTATCAGGATGCTGCAGATGGAACTTTCGGATTGAGCGAGTCTGCATGCATCCTGGTCAACGGTACCCAAGACCTGTCCTCAGACCGAACCCCTTCCAATGTACGAGGTACTGGAAGGAATTCCGGACCCTTCTCACATCCACAATTCTGGCAATCTCATGCTCCATTTGTCCTGCTACCTCAACCGGAGGCGGAGACTGTTCCTCAGGACCAACGGGAGCAACATAACATTTGAGTAAAGACACATGAAAAACATTATGAACACGAAGGGAGTCGGGTAAACATAACCTAAAAGAAACCGGATTGATCACCTTGGTGATCCTGTAAGGACCAATGAAGCGAGGTGCAAACTTATAGGATGGTACCCTCATGTTGAGATTTTTAGTCGATAACCATACCTTATCCCCAACCTTAAAATTCACACCCTTAGAACGTTTTCTATCAGCCTTAGCTTTTTGAACTCCTTGGGCCTTTTCCAGGTTCGACTGAACCCGTGCCCAAACTGTGCACAGTTCTTGAGAAAAATCATTGACCTCTGGGACAACCGACGCAGATGGGGAAAAGGAGCTAAAGCGTGGATGAAAACCCATATTGCAGAAAAACTGCGACATCCCAGAGGATGAATTAACACGATTATTAATTGCAAATTCAGCCAGAGACAGGAATCTGGCCCACACATGTTGGTTATCAGAAACATAACATCTAAGATATTGCTCAACGGATTGGTTAAGACGTTCAGTCTGACCATTGGTCTCCGGATGAAAGGCTGATGAAAAGGACAAAGAGATACCAATCTTATTACAGAACGCCCTCCAGAACCTAGACACAAACTGTACTCCCCTATCAGAAACGATATTCTCAGGAACACCATGTAGTTTGACAATATTATCAATGAACACGGACGCCAAGACCTTCGCAGAGGGTAATTTACACAAAGGAATAAAATGACACATTTTGCTGAATCTGTCAACCACCACAAATATCACGGTTTTACCCTCAGAGCACGGCAA